>JAQMYM010000038.1:1765824-1791439 GCA_030014255.1 Parauchenoglanis ngamensis | reverse complement strand
TCGCGTTTTGTCTGCCCCTCTGCTGGTTTCTAGCATCGGATCTGCACTTGTGTCCTTCCTGGTACGTGTTTGTGACACATGTTTTAACTGCGGGAGCACCATGAAAAATAAATCAACAATAAATTGTAGAATAATAGAATGTGCTGGATCAAGTGCTATTTTATAAGCTGTTGAATAATGAGGGAAGCCATATTGCAAATTGAAACCAAATTAACAGTGATACATTTTATAATTACAACTATAGGCAATGCATGCCATCTTCTGCGTTTTGATGTTACATCGTATTTCAAGAAAAAAGATGCGAGTTGCTGCTTTAGTCCGGATTTTCCATCTACATCCTGGTCTAGATGTTGCCATTCCAATTCTGAATCAGCTAAGACATATTTGGTGTTAAAGGTTTGCTTTTTCAGTATTGCACTGTAGTTACAAGTAATAACGCTGTATTATATGCATGAGTAAATAAGATTTTATGTACAAGACATTTCATATTATTCCTGTAACATTCTGGGATACACTGGTGTGCTGGAATTCCTGCCCAACACACAGATCCACTGAAACCATGACCAGGGTAAAACACTTACTAAAGAATGTAAAAGTGCTAATTAATTTCTTTAAAAGTTTAAAAGAAGTAGGCATGTAACCATTCACCCAATTCATGATTCGGTTTGACTCAGGATAAAGGTTCATGATCTGATTTTCCCATGATATTTAAAAAAAAATAAAAATGTATGCAGAAAATTTGGTTACAAAAAATGCATCATTTATTTTCCGATTCTTTATCAACTTAGATATTCATTTTGTTAAATTAAATAATAATAATAATAATAATTTAGTTTCATTTTCTTAATAACCAGCAATAATTATTTACACAAATTTGTACAGGTTGAAGTAAATTATAATAGTCTATTCTACTGTATATTCTATTGTATATAGACTAAAATATTCCTTTTATTAAAAATGAAAAAAACAAATCGCCTTTTCTTAATTAACATTTGTTAACATTTGGGAAGGCTTAAACATAAAACAACTACTTCCATTCACTTCTCTTTTCTTTTGCTTTTGGAAGTCTGTAAATACATAGCGTCGATTTCTTGCAGAATCTGTTTGTACAATCACACAAAAGCTCTTTCCCATTTTAGATCTGTTTTTATGCATTTTTTGCAGCATTCAAGATGTGTTACTTACACCTACAGTGACATCATGTGCTTTCCTTTTATTTTGCATTATTGAACGTCTGCTGTCCAAACAATGCAATTACAGATAGGAAATACTAAGAGATTACACAGCCTGATAATAATCACAGTTCATTTTTTTTATTTCCTCGAACTAAATCGTCATACATTTTTACCCAATTTCTCATCGCACGATATATATCATTACATGCATAGTTAGAAGAGTAACTGACATCCACTTGTGTGTATATCATCTAGAATTTCTCAAAGAATCTAGAAGAAAATAAACTGTTAGCTAGACATTTTCTCATTAACACTAGCTAGATATATTAGTATGCTAATATTTAAAAAGTGACTGATCATATTTACAAGGACACAGTATATTAGGGACTCAAAGCACATTATATTAAGTAAATATCACATGTCGCTCTCTGCAGAAGGTCTACAAATCCCCAGGGAAGGTGCACTATGGCTTTAATTATAAATAATGAATATTTATAAATGCTAATTGGAGAGAACTGTACTAATACTAATACTTAGCTACTGAAGTATAGGGTTGCTTCAAATTTTTTAAAATGAAGCATTATTTCATTAAATAATGAAATTAAAACTTTTTTAAAAAGTGTTTAAAAATAACTTTTACCATTTTTTAAAAAGTGTATAATTGTTATCTAATTTGTTTGTCTTATTTATCTTGTTAAATTTGTTTATAACCAAAAGTTTGGAGTCACCTTCTAATTCAATAGTTTTTCTTTATTTTTATTACTTAAAAGACATTTAATGTCTTAAAGTAATGATGGACCGTCGCTCCTCTTGCTGTTATAGAAAATTCATCAGCACCATCTGACCAATCAGAATCAAGAATTCAACAGCACAGTGGTGTAAACAGCACTTAATGTAATCCTATTTACATTTTAAAGCTGTGATATTTGTTTGTACTGTACATTTATGATACGGTTCCATCCTTCTCTCACACACAGATACTCACTCTGGCACCTTTTTTCCTCTGCTGTGAGGATGCCAGAGGTGCCAGTTATTCATCGCTGCACTAGCAACAAAATACACTCAATTACCGGGGCCTAACAGGGTTTTTGCCGGCGCACACCGTCCACGGTTACTCGAAGGGAAACAAAATGCTCTGGCAATTCCATTAGCATTTTGGGCTCGTGCCAGCAGCGCTCTGCGTCATGTTCTATGGCGGACAAATTGGCAGTCAGAGTGATGCGGTGAAGGGGGCTAATTGCTTGAGTGCAGGGTTAGTCTGGTTTTCACGCGAGGCTCAATCACACAGAGAGAGAGACGAGTCGGTGTTGCAGATTTACCTACTAAAACTGAGCTGCTCTCTGACACTGAAGCTTTACAACACACCGCTGTGATGTGCTGTCGGATCCGAGAGCTTTGTGTTAACGTTTGGATTCCACTTACTAACGTTTTAATTCAGAAACAGCTAAACACCATTGCGTATCTTGTTTCATGGGCTTTTCCACTGTCTTACTGATGCTGGGTGAACTACTGCACAGCACTGCTTTTGTTCAAACAAATAAATTACATAGAATACAAATGGAGGCATCTGATGCAAAAACCATGTTGTGTGTTTACATGTCATCTAAACTGTATTACACCTGCTTTTTTAGTGTCCAGGGTTGCCAAAATCTGCCTAAAAACCCAAATGGTCATTGTCACCAAGATTCCGGAGTGGATCCTGGGATAACTAGACGTGAAGCGGGAATACACCCTGGATGGGATGCCAGTCCATCGCAAAAATTATTCGCCAGGAATCTGCTGTATTGCCAGCGGATTGCGAGTTTGATTGCGAGTGACTTTAGCACATGCGAGCTCGTATATGCAGTATGGAAGCGGCCAGCCAGAGCAGCAGTTGGCTTTAAATGGATATGGAAGTTGGCTT
Source organism: Parauchenoglanis ngamensis (assembly GCA_030014255.1). Lineage (NCBI taxonomy): Eukaryota > Metazoa > Chordata > Actinopteri > Siluriformes > Auchenoglanididae > Parauchenoglanis > Parauchenoglanis ngamensis. Next base: position 1,788,361 of record JAQMYM010000038.1, on the reverse strand, counting down.
TTAAAGCACTTTAGACATAATCCTCCACAGTTAGTAACTGTCATGTGATGGGGGGGTTAGTTTGTGGGTGGGAATTGGCCGAGACCTAATTGTAGAGAAAACGGGGATGAGGGGAATCCAACAAAATAATTGGTAGCTACATTTCTTACATCAGGAGAAAAAAAACTGTTTTGGTTTTGGTTCTATTGTCCCTTCAACTCAACAGCCTATGAGAAAAACCTAAATTTAAATGCAGCTATAGATAAGACTGGCAATTGCAACATTTCCACATTTTATCTTGGAGCCTATTTTAGGAATTGTACTAGACTCTGTTCATTAACGATTATATTTAATTACTCTACAAAACGCACAAAGCTCTCTGCTAAACACAACGCCACAAGCTAAAGCAAATCCCTCACCACTGAAGAGGTGTAATTTACAATGACCATGAGAGGTCGATGTAGCCAGGTAAAGGGTTTCCATCGAGGTAAAATATCCCCCTGTGGCTTCTTTATCCTCAAAACTAATGGCACTCCTTCAAGCCAAGCCGTTTCGCCGGCCCATTTGTACTTCCGATAAATCATGCGAGGCCCCTCGTCTGTGTCCGGAATAGCTCTTTTCAGATAGGAAGGTCAGAGGGGACATTCCAGGCCATGGGGGACAGCGGTGCGGTCTAAATTAAGAGCCCAGCGGTGGTACAATCTCCGGTATGAGCGCACAGCTTTTTTCTCTTTCAGCTTAAGGAAGAAAACATGAAGAAATGCAGCATGACACTACAGGACATGACTTACTGCCATGTCCTAATCTGTTTATACAGCTAATGGAAAGGGAAAGAGCTATGAAGCGCCAAGGCCTGGCCCTGGTAAAGAGAAAGAGTCAGCGAGTGAAAGGTGATCTTTTTCATTCATCATCGCCGGGTCATATCAGTTCAAGTTCGCACACAGGGGCGCAGATCCCAGGCTTTACCCTGTATGGAGGCACACACACAGCCCGTCTTCTGGCTTTGCTATGTAAATAGAGGCGAAGTCTGTTGATGCTGAAGATGTGGAGAGGAACATTTCATTCCTTTTTAGCTAGAAGGCTTCAATCGAGGCCTGGAACCTTTGTTAGTGCCCAAAACATCAAAAAGGGCAAGGAAAAAAAGTTTCAGATTTATTTAAGGGTCAAAGACCAGGACGGTTTTCAAAACAACGCACACATAAATAAGGACGTTTGATTTAAATGTATTCGTCATGTTCTTTAAAAATATGCAACAAACTGCTTCGTAGGTTTGAGTTTTTCTTTTGGATTAGTCTACTCTTTCTCCTCTATTCTCAGTTCTGTCTTGGCTAAAACGCTATATGCCATATGTCCTTCCAACCCAGAGCGCACGGACACTTTAGCTCCTTTGGGTCTCGGATGGCTGTGGGATTGTTGGGATTTGAAATCACAATCTCCTAGTGATGAGGAATTTGAAGTTTTATAGGATAAGATACCAATCAAATTCTGATACTGTACATACAGTGCACTCCAAACAAAATCAAGAATTGTTTTTATTTCATCACGGCTGTTTATAGATGCTACAGTATAATGTAAGCGTTTCTTATTCTAAATCCATTATAATTTTTATTAATCTATTAACTTGCACTGCATTTGAAATTTCAATGAAACCAAAAGCTACAGATGAGGACTTTGGTGTAACTGTAGGGAGAAGATTTTTTGGGACGGAGCTTCTGAAGGATCGCTGATGGAAGGTGTGTATTTGTTTCGTTTTTGGGTTCAACTTTCTCCAGTACTGACTGCACCTATAAGTTAATAATTGTGAATTGTTCCTTTAAATGTTTACATGCACCATTTGTAAATGGGTAAGTATTTCTCGGGGAAAAAATATTTGTAATATTACTATGCAAATGTTTTTTGCTAGTTTCTTCTTTGCAGGCTTTTGGATAATTTCTTTTCCGGCCTGGAAATTAGCTAAGTGCTAGAAATTACAACTAGCTTCTTTAATCTATTAGTTTTTTTTTTGGGGCACATTTTAAGATTTTTGACTGGCAATGAACCATGAAAATGACAATTCATCATGAATGAGACTTGATCCTCTTGATCTTATTTTCAGTTTTTTTTCTTGAAGTCCATCATCTCATGCTTGAGAACATTTAATAATAATACGAAGAATGCTACTACTACTAAGAGGAAGAAGTCGTCTTCATTTATATGGCATTTTCTGTCAGAAGAAAATTTCCAAGTGCTTTACAGATTAAAGATTAAACTTGTCACATCATCAACACCTTCAGAACAAATAAGCCAATCATATCGATTGGGTAAGGTTCAATACTCTTTTGGATTCCAGACTGTATGTAGCACTGCATGTAAAAGCTTGAGGCGTGGGAAACAGGGCTAAATATACAACGCACTGCACTGCAGTGGGGCCGTTCAAGTCGACCTCTGGCCACAAAAGACCCTGCTGTACCACGAGTTTACCTGCTGGTGGAGCTGCAGACCTTAAACTTCCCATGCACTGTGTATATCCAACACTCCTGCTGTGTTAATGCACAAAAAGCTTTACTGTACAAACACCTGAAATGACAAAAATACAGCTCCACAGCACGAAGAGACTGTATTATCCATCCACCTTAGGCATGTAGGCTAATTAATGCTGCATGTAAATGAAAAAAAGAAGCACAGAACGAATGAAGCAGGACAACAGATTGCATCTGAGACGGACCGCTGCAGGGTCATTAGAGTCGCCCTAATAAGACAGTGTCCATTTAGCCGTAAGGCCATTACTGCAAATAGTGCTAATTAGGCTTCAAGCAAAGCGACGAGGTTGTTTGCGGGAAGGGCGCAGGGGGAGCTTGAGGTCTTTGATTACAGTAGGATCAACATTTGCGCCACAGTTGCCGTAATGATCCTGCGAGCTCCCTCTCTCTCTCTCTCTCTCTCTGTCTCCCTCTTTCTCTCTCCTGTTACAGACAGAGCTGAATCAATACAGCGTCCTTCATCCTGCGCTCAGGCCTGACCTTGGCAGCCTTTTGTCTCCCTTTCAGGGGCAGAGAGCGTACGCATGCAGCAGCTGAAAGAAAACACAGGTCCTAGTGAAGCCTCTCCATGCTGGGAAACTCAAAAGCGTTTAAAAAAAAAAACAGCTCATTAAGAGTCTAATGAGTCATATGTTTATTGGGTTTCCTTATCTTAGCCTAATGAACTGACACAGAGCTCGGGCTTGTTTGCTAAATTGCCAGGCAAACTAAGGATGGCACAAGATGTCAGAACCTTACGGGGACAAAACATGACAGAACGTCAGATTGAAGCGGCTTTACTTTTATGAAAGCCAGTTCAGGATGAAAAGCAGTGCAAAAAAAAAAAAACACAGCCCGTTTCACACAACACAGTAGTTACATTGGTTTCTTTATTAAAAATGGCACATTGTGTTTTTTATCCATTTGTAGCTACGTTAATACATTACTCGTGTTAAAGCCGTGATAAACAGTCGCTTTCTCATAAATAGTCGCATGATATTAATAAGACAGAAAAACTGAGAATTCCCGAATACTTTCAGCTTTACTTCTGACTGTTACAAGGCGCTGACACTGGAGGCTCCTTCAAAAAATCAAAGAAATAAACAGAAATCGTCACCACATCAACAACGACACATTTTTTTTTTTACACTGAGCGTGTACCATACGAGTTCCTGTTGTAACCTGTTACCATAGAAACCCTAGCACACTAGAACGAATGCATTCTTCCAAGCCTGTCATTTCCCTCATAGCCAGAGCTTTTGTGATAAAGAAGATAAATCAACACCTTCTGACCAATCAGAATGAAGGATCCACCAGCACTTTGGTAAAAGCTGCAGTAATTAATCAGGGTTTCTGACATTCAGCATGCGCAGGTCTATTAAAGATGTGGGTCATCAGATAAACTCAATCTGACCTACATGCCCTCGTCTCAGATGGCAACAAGATCATATCGCGTGTTAATATTAATACTGAGGGAACAAAAACAGTTCCACACCCAGAGGTTGCGCTCCTTCACAGAAAGTGTTTGATTAGTTTTAAACCCTTTGAGCAGTGATTCAGCTCGCGCACAGAGACACCGTGAATTGCCAATCACACGAAAGGTCGTCGGCTGGACTTTTCCCTAATGAGGTCCAGGTGGAACGGCGGCTAATCAGGTCACCTTTAAAAAGCTCCTCGTTCAGAGCTTAGGTCACTGCCAGGAAAACGCACGGCGTCCTTTTTTTCCATCACAAGCAGGTGGCGGATTTAAGGAGAAAGGAAAAGGAAACGGAAAGTACTGGGAAATGAAAAGGGAAAGGAACAGTCTGTAAAGGAAAAGTACGGCATGTAAAGGAATGGAAACATAAAGGAGCGTAAAGGTAAGGTGCAGGATGTAGAGGGATGGAATGTAAAGAAACAGAATGTAAAGGAATGGAACGCAGAAGGAACAGGAAAGAAATGAAAGGAATGGAAAAGAAGAGAATGGAATGTAAAGAAACAGAATGTAAAGGAAAGCTCTGCGTTGCTGATCAGAAGGTCAGGGGTTCAAGCCACAGCACTGCTAAGCTGCCACTGTTGGGCCGATGAGCAAGGCCCTTAACCCTCTCTGCTCCAGGGGCCCGGTGTCATGGCGAACCCTGCGCTCTGACCCCAACTTCCTAACAAGCTGGGATATGCGAGGAGGAAAAAAAAAAAAAAAAAAGAAGTTCACTTCTACAAGAAAAGATACAGAATGCAAAGGAGTAGAAATATAAAGGTACAAAATATAAAGGAAATGTAAAGAGAGGAACATGAAGGTAATGTAAAGGAATGGTACATAAAGCAGTACATTTACATCATTTGTAAATGATGAATTTGTGATGACGCCCTTATCCAGAGCGACTTACATACTTTTTATACAAGTGAGCAGTGAAGGTTAAGGGCCTTGCTCAAGGGCCCAGCAGTGGCAGCTTGGCATTTGAACTCACGACCTTCCGATCACTAATCCAACAGCTCAACCACTGTGGTACCACAGACCAGTAGAACGTAAAAGAAAGGTAAGGAACATAAAGGAGCAGAACGTACAACAATAGAATGTAAAGGAACATAAAGAATAGGAACAGAAAAGAAAACAGAAGAAATGAAAGTCATGGAAAAGCAGAACTTCATCAAACGCTTATGGGAAATTACTGCACCACACAGCAAAGACCTGAAGTTAAGTTAACCACATTATTATGGAATACCTCGAACAAAGGAATGAAATCTTTCTCTGCATTTAACTCATCCAAGCAGTGAATGAACACGCACACACACACACACACACCTAAACATTTAAGCCTTGACTAAAAAGAACATTAACATTAAACAAATGATGTACAGTCAGAGTGAACGTTGTAAAGCTAAAACACTGCACTATACACAACTGACACAATCAAAACCAAAAAATAAATGTCACAACAAACTGTTCAAGTATTTTATTGCATCACGCGTGCAACTTTCATTTACAAAACAAGAAGTCACAGAGTCGAACAAAAATAAGTCTATGAGTGCGAACTAAAAAAAAAAAAAAAACAACAACACAAACAGTGAAACAGCTGACATTTCAGACAGCAACACTTTTACATCTTCCTCTTCTGTGTGCTGATGTACAACACTATAAAACAGGAAATATGCATTAGATAATGATTTAAAAAATGCAGAATTATTTAAAAAAAAAAAAAAAATGACCAATCAGGAATTACTACTACTTTCTACTGACTTTATATTTTACAGTGTTTTGTACCAAAGCTATCTAATTACAGCGTAAGGAGTACAACACACAGGTACATGCTGTTATAGGAAAATAATCTCCGACAGCATGGTGTGATATAGCCCCACATAAAGCAGGAGTTGCTGTTACCACCCTGAAGTTGATTCTTTTCCAATAACAGCATGTCCCAAAGTGTGTTTCCCTCTTACACCAGAGAAAGTCCATCATGTACATTTCAGCAAGATGAGCATGCTGTTACTATAGAAACAATGATGTATTACAAAGCTGTGATTTGCCTCCTCATGAGTTATTAAGTACTTGCATGCCTTAAAGTTTGTAACCTCGCTGTATTCTTTGCCCAGCAATTCCTGATTGGTCATTAGATTTGAATATTAAAACACAATTCAATTACATGCAAAGGCGATTTTCACTACGTACCATTGTTTCCTCTGAGAAATGCATCTCCGTATTTATTCTTCAGCTGACCGTTGACGTACTCCTCCGTCTGCTCCACGGCGATGTTCATGTAGCCGTCGAGGCACGCAAGAACACCTGGAGACGCAGACAAGAAGAACAGGAAAGGGAAAACTCTACACAGCCTTCATATAAGCAAGGAGCACAACAAGCACGTTGGCTGAACGGAATGTTTACCAGCGGAGTGTATAAGGTTTAGATGGTTTCAATTAAAGCGGTCATTTATCCTTTCCCATTTTCCGCACCATTATTTCATCTAAATCTGGCACTGTTACAGAAGTAAAACATTTTCAGCTGAGATCAATCTTTCTTCAGATGCATAAAATTCTTAAAACTCTCTGCTCTACCATCATGTTCGAGGTCATCTGGATCTTACTCATGTCCATAAGGCTGTTATGTTTATTACAACTTCATCCTCTATAGCCAGTGTGCACTCTGTCACCCTGCCTCCTTTATTGCACCGTACTGCTGCACTGTGCTTTGGAATTTGCGTGTTCTGTATTATCGTGTTGCAGCATGGTCCTGGAGAAACGACACTTCATTCCACTGTGCAAGACGTAATGGCTATAAAGATCAACTTAGATCATCCACAGATGATCAGAGTTTCTTTACCTCTGTAATCCACTCCAGAGTTGAGCTTCACCACTACTGGCCGTCCGATGATCTGCTTCAGGAAGTCACTTGGGGTCTGCTTGCGGACACTCATTTTCACTTAAATGACAAGGAAAAATAAAATCCCAATCAAGATGCCAACACATAGTGAGTCATGGTGCATTACACAATGCATAAACTCAGCACATGTAATTTACATACACTCACTTTACAGTGTGGAGAAACTATAAATTCTACATAATCTGGTTTTGTTCTGCGATTATTTGTTCCTTAAATAATAATTCCTAAGTATAATAATAACGTTCTGGATGTTTTATAATTCCAACTGTTAGCCGTTTTCTTTAATTTAGCACGCTAACAGAATTTATCCCCACCTATATTCCGACAAAACCAGCCTTCCGTCACGTGATTGGTTAGAGATTACGACTCAATAAGCATTCCACCAATCACATGCGAGTCTTAATACCGGAAGCAACGTTTCGTCGGAATACAGGTAGGAGACAAACTACATTCTCCCCAACCTTACCCCGTGACAAAATGAATCTACTATAATGCTAGAATATATAAATGTGGCTTAACTATAGTTGTAAGTACAGTTCTACTAAAATAAAATTAAAAATAAATAAAAGATAAATATACTGTAAGGATAACTATTAATACTCACGTCTGTTGCTACGCTAGTTCCAACGTTTACTGCACGTCCTGGTGAAATGTAGCGCTGACAGTGTACAGCCAATCGGCTTTCAGGATTTACACGGACCACGGAATCCGTCACGGGACATTTCAAAACGCGTTTCAATAAACATGGCATAAAGAACTATTGCTCGTTAAGTTCTGAAGTGTAGCACCTTATCGTATCTGCTGTGTACTTGTGCTTGTTGTCATAAATTATTCACTTGTTGTTTCACAGCATACATATACTAAATAATTTAAAGAAACATGGAAAGGATAATTTCAGGATTGCACCCTTGTAACTTAAGTAAACCATTTTTTTAATTCACTTTCACCACTGAATTTATGAACACTACATTTAAAAATATATTAACCCATATCAGGAAACAAGATTTTTTTTTTACAAGATCAACATTCTGCTTTTAAATAAGTAACAGCTTTGAGTGTATTTTTAACATATTATAGCAAATGCAATAAATCTGGTGAACTAATAGCATTAGTACAGAAGCTCTAAGAGGCAATGAATTTACAGTTTATTTACTTGGCCCATTTTGTCGTGATAACGAGTTATTTTTGTCATTAGCATGCCATAACGAAACATCGTTTTGTCATGATAATATAATTTAGCCGTAATTTTGCCGATCTCCCTATCTCCGTCATCATCCCAGACATCCCACCCTGCAAAAACTCTTTTTCCGGGAGTTACTAGCAACACTGTATTACTTTTTACTGCTACGAGGCAGGGGTACACCTTCGAGTAATCTGATGTGAATTGCATTTTATATCTTTTTTCAGGGAGTCTGCCATGGTGATGCTGGACAATACTGATAAATCAGAGAGAAAGAGGACAACTTGTAAAGCCTCCCACAGAGAAAAATGATGGATCTGCTTAGCAGAAAAAAGAGACCAATCAGGATGCTCTCTCTCTGTTACTCTCTTGTTACATTAGGCAGTCACTCACGCTCCTTCTCCAAATATTCTAGATAAGCTGTGGGATCTTTGCTCTCTTACACATGCTCTAAAAAAATAGATTTCCGGGATATTGTATATAATTTACGGGCATCATGGAGCCGCTATCAATATGCGGGAGACTCCCGTAACTTTCAGGAGAGGTGGGATGTCTGTCATTATCCGTGGAATCACCCTGGGCCTCGTAGCTGGTCAGCGATGTAATTCACAATGGAATCAAGTCCACTTTGATTCGATAAAGCTGTAGTTTTGCTAGCTGCCTTTGTAAATGACGCACACTAATGTGAACATTGTCTGTAATGGCAAGACATAAAGCTTCAGCCTGTATCAGGCCTTGATTGAACAAAAATGTAACCTGCCGATCAATATATTCTTGTTCTTCTGATATTGCCACAAAGAATGATAGTTAATGGATCGGGATAGCTTTCAGGAAAACCGAGTTTCATTATCTCGAGAAAATTATGTTGTTATGACTGAAAAATTGGGTTTGTTTAATATCGTGATAATGATAAAAAATAACTTGAGGTCGTGAGAAAACAACTCGTTATCACAAGAAAAAGAAATGAGATGACTTTTCTTCTTCCCATGATCTTCAAGAAATTTCCTGTTGAGCATGTGACTTGTGGAGTATTTCATTGAAACATTTGTTCAGGTAAAAGGTTGACTGTTGACTAAAATGTACATTTTTCATAACTTACAATGAATGACTCATGGGAAAAGGATGTTTAAAATATGTAATGTTAAATGAATTCACACATTAAGCCAAAGAAATTAACATTTGGAAGGTATTTTAATGATTATATTTCAAGTCTATATAGTAGGCTGTTTTCTAAGTGCTGTAGATTTTGTTATTGATATGAAACAGGCACATACTGTAGGTTGCTGCGAAGGAAATTTTTCCTGTGTTTAAAATGTCTTGTACCTTTACCTTACTCATGGAATCTCAGCTGGTGAGCTGCAACCTAAAAGTGGATCGTGGGCCCTTTATGATTGGGTCACGGCCTGTTGGAAAGAAAAAGAAACAGTGCTAAATGCAATCAATAAAACATAAAATGGAAAACCGTGGAAAAATGTGGTGCTAATTCATCTAAACCAGTGGTGCTAATATGGATAAACAGAGTGAAATTTTCTCTTTCTCAAAAAATATGGAAAAAACTATGAAGGTAAACGAATTACATAAATTCTGGCTTTACTTGCACAGATGACAAGCATGATTTGTGCAGTCCACAGATTCAAAAGGCATTTAGAGACAAAACACTCAAGCCATAAAGACATAACGCCTGTTGAGTTTTAACACAAAAGCGACGGGATCTGGACACGTCTCAAAAAATTTTCCAGCTTATTTTGACTTATCTAAATTACACTCACTCAGAATTATGTTTATGCATTCATATAGTGGCCTATTTGTAAATTAATGTCATGTGAAGAATTAATTTTGCAGTGTATTACACATATGCATGCATTTAATAAACTGATATTTTCCATTGTAAATACTTATGAAGTCCAACTTAACAACTTTATATGTAAGTTGACTTATTTCCTGTTATCTCAGGTGGTAAATGATTATTTTCCAACTTAATTAGGCCTATGCAATTGATAATTATTAGTCGTATTGATAACATTTATATGCAATATTAATACACACTCCTTCCTTTACTTCCATATGATAAACAACTTTAGTGTAGTGTTGCATAGCAACTTGATGTTCAATGTAAAATTTGGGTCCTGAACAAAACTAGTTGATAACTGCTCTACTCTACATCCATAACTGTAAATATAACACCAAGTCCAATCGTGGAGTCGTCTTCTTCAAGAAATAAAAGCTACAAATAATTTTTGCATATTAAATTTTATGTATTTTAGGCATTGATGATTGTGTCAAAGGTGTTGTTTACCTTCATTGTCTTTTGTTCACTAAACATAACTAGATACATTTATCTCAGGAAAAGATTTCTCCATATAAGTGCTTGTCAATGAGGTAGCACCCACAAAAGCTATATGTTTTTGTACCTTTAATTAGAGGATCTAAAGGATGTAGTGTACCTGTATAACCATGGTACATAATTGGACCTCAAGGAGTACCATTAAAATGTTTTCTGGTTATTTTTCTATCTTGGGGGACAGAATTTCCTGCTGAATATCCCAGTTTGGTCTGAACAGCTATCAGGTGCCAAAACACAGGTTAAGCTGGTCAGACTGGTGGACAATCTTTGCCATTGGGTAACATATTTTCCAGCTTCCTTAAGACTTGACTAAATTCTTCATGCATCTTCAGGAGCCGCGTTTTCCTGGTTAGCCGTCCGGAGCCAATCTTGGGAATACTGGCTCTGAAGCAGGAATACACCTAGATGGGACTTCAATCCATCACAGGGAACCATAAACACACACACATACACACACACACACATTTACACACCTATGGGCTGTTTATCATAGCCAAGCCACCTACTGCCATGTTATTGGGAGGAAGGAGGAAACTAGAGAACCCAGAGGAAATCCACATGAACATGGAGAGTACATAAGAAATTCCACACAGAGAGTGCATAAATTTATGGTTTTGTTTTACTGTTGTGTTATTTCTTTTAAAAAATAACTTGTCAGAAATGTTTTTCCAGAATTCCTGGGACTTACCAGCAATTACAGACTGACAAATAAGGTCTATGAGTTTGACCAGCGTGCTGTTTTTTCAGCTGGTAACTGGTCACACTAAGCTGGATTTTTTAGCAGGGATTGTAAGCTATGCATCACCTGTCTTGTTCATAGTGCTAATGAGGCTCTGAAAATGCAGTTGCGTTATTGCTTCCAAGGGTCACATCATCACCTGATCTTGCAATCCAGGCCATCCCATAGCCATAATGTCTAGCCTGCTGACAATTTACTGGAGTAGCGTTCTGCCTGTATGGTGAGGATCAGCCCGCAGACAGCACCCCAGGTGCCACCCCAGGGGTCGCTTTCCTGAACTAAGCCATCAGCACGTCTCTTTCCTCTCCTCTGGTCCTCCCATCTGCGTCTGTTCATCTGTGAAGAGGACCCGATGCCAGAACAAGTTCACCACAGACTTGTAGGTGTGATGTCTATGAACATGAGATGAACACAGCATCTGAAACAAGCTCTCACTTGAGGGTGACCAGACCTCAGAAGATTATTTGTCTTGCCAGTCTGGAGTGGCTTTAACCCAGAGTGAGTGGCACGTTGGCACAAAATAGCCTGTGTGAAGTTTGCCAACAGCATCACATTCACATTCAAGACATTATGAGATGCAGAGAAACTGACAAAGAAAGGCCTTTTTCTTGCAGTGACCTAAACTCTTCATTAAAGGGTTTTTTAAAGGTGACCTGATTAGGCGTTGTTCCACCTGGACCTCATTAGGGAAAATCCCAAACCGTGACCTTTCGTCTGATTGGCACGTCGCAATGTCTCGGTGTACAAGATGTATTTCTAGACATAGGGCTTAAAACAAATCTCTGTAAGGGTACACAACCTTTAGTATAAGTAAGGCCTAAATCCTAGGTATAGTTTACATCATTATAGATAGATATTGTGTGTGCCTGAAGTCAGGTCTTTTCAACTTTTGGAATCAAGTCCAGCTCATTTACAGTTAACAGTAACAGGACATGTGGTACAAAACATCATGCATTTCCTTTATCCTGTTATATTTGTGTTATTTATGCTGAAACAAACATTGTACCAAAGTATAGACTAAAATAAAAAAACATGTAGGCCTATGAGGGTAAAATACAAAAGGAAAAGGGAATTTAAATCAGGTTTAAGCTTTATGCTGTACAATTCCTGGCCTGATTTTGCAGTCACAGACAAAAATATGTTGTTAAATTCTCAGTATTCACGTCTAGGACTCTTGTCTAAAATCTGCCAATAATTGGATGGCATGGGATTATGCGAAACGCACAGGACAATGGCCAAACATAAATAAACATTCTAATGAGTCGAAAAATATTGTTGTTAACTTAAGCTCACTTTGAAAACTGTTTTTGCTGTTTTTGCGTATATACAAACTCTATTTATGCACAAACCTACTGTATATCAGGTTTTTTCTTAATAACAGGTTTATCGTTAGAAGATCTCCATCCTATGATCGGACACAGAGGACACACATCATTGCAGTGTGTAATAGCATTCAGGCGAGATTATATTGACACATTCATACTACTACTGTCATATTTACCTTTATCTATCTACCTTCTCAGATGTAATGTTCTTTTTATCATGATGCTGTAACGCTTGATTTTCACTAAGACGTATTAATAAAAGTTTATCATTATGTTATTTTACTTATCTTAACTTACCTTATCCTACCTTATCTTTTCTTAAACAACCAGCAGGTCTTAAAAAGGGGTTAAAGGTGTTCTTCAGGGTTCTGTTCTTGGCTGACATTACTCTATATTATGTATTAATGAGACAAATTTAAAGTTCAGTAAGTAAATAAGACGTTTTATTGTGGAAAACGTTTAATATAGAAATCTTACAGACTTCAGCTTGCAGCCCTTAACATATATATTTAATAATCTTCACTTTTAAACCCAATTGCAGATTGTAAAAAATGGCTTGCTAAACTCTATTGGGTAAAATCATACATTTACAACAGATAAGTTATTTTTAACACTTTTGCAGCAGTAATAATTGGACGTTTGTGAGTTCAGATCACTGCGCTACCACACAGCCATGGCTGGGCCCTTGAATAAAACCTTAACATTCAAGTTCTCATGTCTCTATTGCATTCTATCTTAGTTGAAAGGCGACTTGTATGAAAGCATGGGTCACAGGAACAAGATAGGGTGTTGAGTGCTGTAAGAGAGCCTTACAAACAAAACCCAAAGCTAGGTATTTTCTTCTTAGCTCAATCTGTCTTACCGGTTGTGAAATATAAGTCCATTTCAGAACATAATGGTTTCACTATTAACACGTCTACATTGATTGATATAGGTTATTCCACCATAAAATATATTCTTTCTTTCAATGAAAAAATATCCTAATGATACGGTGACGAAACCAGATATTTACGGAGTGAAATATTGTCAATAAGACACAATGTTAACAGTTACACCATTATAGCTCAACTAAGATAGAAACCATTTGGTGGGTTTTGGAAATCAATATACCATGTGTTTCACAAAGTCACAGATTAAGATATAAGAGTGTATTCACAACAAATACAACTGTAATACTACCTTCTTCTCCTTCCTTCTTCCTGCCTTGCACACATGTACATCATACAGAGCGAACAGCTAATGACTATGGGCGAAACTAAAGATGCTCGGCTCCCGAAAGCTAGCAAAAGCCCCCTTTCGTCTCTTCTAACATGGGGAGTGTATTTTTTTTATACATTACAAGCATTTTTCTAGTGAAAGCCTCTGATGGCTGCTAACTTTGTGTTGGCTTTAAAATCTGCGTCATAGTGACACTCACATTCTCATTCTTCATCAGGATCATCAGGCCAACATTACGCACCCAGAGTTTTCCACATCGTGACTACATACGGCTGGCATAGTTGAGCGGTTTTCCCTCCGCATACTCCATGATATTCTTGGTTGACTCTGATAAATTAGCTGAATTTCTGCTAATATGCAGCTCTGGGCCTGAAGTTTATGAGTGCAACTCATCTACCAGAGCCATACAATGATACAGCAGTCAAGTATCATCTGCACCTAGAAGTGGTTTCCCAGATAAGGGAACGATTTGGCAAGGTGCAGATGTTGACTCGCTAGTGCCAAGTCAACACAATTGTGGGTCTCGTTGGAGCAGCAACTGGGACAGGATGCACTGGCTCTTTCTTCCTCTACCACTATTCTTCCCATGGTGTACAGAATTTAGCAAGTAGGCCACAGAGTCCTGCTCATGGTTCCGACCTTGGTAACCTTGGCAGGTTTGTCCCCGATTTGCTGTCTCAAATTGACAGAACCTCCAGCGTTTGGCACCCCAGTCAGGTCATATATGCCAGAGGGTTTGGCTCTTCACACTGAATTGCAGTCCAGTAAATGCACCTGAATGCAAAAGCCTCTAGTACACAGGCCTTGTACGCTCTAACATGGAAGTTTCATGAATGCTGGGAACCTCATCATGCATTACCTAATTCCAAAAATACTAACTTTTCTTCACGGCTTGTTTCACTGTCATACACACACTGTCATTTACACTTAATGTGTGTGCCAGCCATTGCAGTGAATCACACGATCATGATCTCTCTGGGGGCCTATTCCAACCCTACTGAAATGGTCAAGACACTGCCATCTGCAATTATTCCCAAGGACTTGAGACCCTTACCCACTGGAAACACTTACCGGGGTTTTCTGCCAAAGGACATAAAAATCAATCAACTGACATTGCAATGTTCAATGAAGGTAAACCTTACAGTACTACTTAGACTGGATAATAGCCATTTTGATCCTCAGACCAACTATTCATCTGTCAGAAAAGATGTACAGTAAGTGGGTGTGTCTGGAGAATAATCGGTCCAGTTCCAGGCCTTCCAGGTCCAGATTCAGTGGCATCAGTGCAGTGGTCATATCCAAACACTTTATCCAGTCCAAAAACAGTGTCTCAAGTTCATCCAGCCATTGTGGCATACATTCTGCAGGTGATTCTCACCACCCCTGGCAGTTAGGAGGGGTTATACAGGGATGGGCAAAAGTAGCAGCACAGTTGTTCATATGGAAAAAGACATGTAGGTTATGATTATTACAATAATATTAATAACAATAATAAAAAGAAGGCAAATAAGAAGACAAATAATACAAATAAATAATACAATAATTAATAAATGAATAATGACACAGGAATAAACTCTGAGTTTCGCATACTCACAATGGAAATCTACTTTTGCCCACCCCTGTATAGTAGAATAGTTGCATAACTTTGGCTCCATGAACCTGGAATAACCTTGTCAGTCAGAACCAGTGCCAACCTGGTGAGAAGGTTCTAGGGAAGATGGTTGTATGAGAGTGTTTTTTATTGCAAATACTGGGTGCAAATAAGGTCTCAGCTTGCATGCGAAAGTTCTCTGATTGATTCTCCCTGCCCAGGGAGTTATCCATGGTTCACAGGACCACAGTTACACAAATAACTAGCGTTATATGCGCATAACTATATTTAAGGAAACATTTGGTTTATGAGACAGGAATTGGACTTCTATTTTAAAAAAATAAGAAGAAGATTAAAAAAGGATGTAAAGATAGATACTTAAATATTATTTTTTATTTACTCAATATTTTTTTATTATTAATTTGACCTTTACGTTAATGACTTTGATATTGATTGATATTATTCATTTAAAGATTTGACAAAATATGGGGATAAACTTTGGACACAGAGAATTTTAAGTTGTTAAATGATGTTTTGTAAAGCCTTAAGATATCTCAGCAATAACAATACCACCTGCAACTTTAATCATACCACAGAGCACATAATCAAAAGCCCTGTGGAGACATATATTTCAAAATCTATGCATATTGACAAGGAAAGGATCATGTAGCTATAACTGAATAAAAGCTATGAAATTAAGGATGGCCAAAAACTCTTGCTTGATTTTACAGTTGATTTTGCTTGATATTAGCCACATTAACAGATAAATTTCCTTTCATAATTCATTGTGGTTCTGTCCAGTACCCTGGACAACATGATGGCTGAAATCAGTGATCTTGGACAAAGAGGCACAGGTGAGGAAAATCAGTAATAATAAAGGAAGGCACTGGGTGCATTGGATGTTGCTTTGAGGGAGGGCAAGGCAGGAATCTGAGAGGCAGAATCATAAAGCAGTTCTGGCGCTTCCAGACAGTTTGCTTGTTAGCAGGCCATTGGCAGGCCAAGCAAAGGCTAGAGGTTAATTTGGTATCTGGCGCAGTGTTAAACAAAAGGTCAGTGCTACAAGTCCTTAAGTCATAAACAAGTGTGGTTAAGAACCATGTACACACCTAGGTCCAGGTTAATGAATATTCAATGAGCAGTTTTTCTCCTTTTCCAGCTTCCTTATGTTTGTATCTTGACTAGATTTTAAAAGAAAAGAATTAGCTCTAATTCCTTTTTCTTAATCAAAGAAATCATTCACTTTATCACTGTGTAGTTTTTATAGATTCTCTAGCGGGATTGATAATAATAATGGAGTGGTAGTACAGCTACTGCCATAATATAATATGCACACACACACACACACACACCACACACACTCTCACACACTCACACTCACACACACACACTCTCTCACACACACACACACACACAATATTGACCTCCTTGGTGTACTGCAGCTCATTCTTGACTTTATTGGGTGGGAGCCAGGAAGCCGGACTTGTTAAATGATACTGAATGAAAACACAATGGAGCCAGGGAGACACAACTTGGGTTTCACAAGCTTTTCTCTCCACCATTGTGGCAGTTGCCTGGAGAGGAAAATGAGAATGTTTCCCTTCGTCTGTGTTCCAAAAAAGACGACATTTTAACCTTATTGACCTGTCCTTCCAGAGCACTGCCGGTCTGCAGCTCCATGTTTTCTTTGATGGTGAAATGAATAAAGCTGGCGAGCTACTTTAGGCATTAAAATGGCTCTTCAGCATTTGTGAAAATGCAAAACTGACTTGCTGGAGACAAAAGAAAGCCTTAGTGCAGTACAGACCGTGCACACGCTGCATGTCTTGGAGCGATGCCTCGATCCCTGACTGACGCAAAAGTGGTAACTCAACAGTAATAGCATCCCAGTGAGGCCAGATGGGACTGTTTTTCACCCTGCCTCAAAAGACACTAGGGTGCTCAGATGGACAGTGGCACAGTTGATTCGCTGGCACAACCTGCCTCACCTTTCGCAGCTCCCAAAGACCTGAGAGGGAGGGGAGGCAAAATGAAAAGATTACAGAGCAAGCTGGAGCAGGGTTAGAAAAGAGGAGGGGTGGGTCAGCAAGAGCCAAGGGGAGAGAGGAGGAAAACGAAGCGGGGAGGGGAGGGATTCCTGAGTTGCCGAAGGCAGTCAGTGGTGAGAGGATGGAGGGGAGAGAGGGGAGAGTCTAGACTGCATTGACCTTTGCGGCCGAGGGCTTTCTCTCCAGGGTCAGCCTGGATATGGAGGAAGGATAATGGAAAAACCTCAAGGGAGTTTTCAAATGAAAACCAGATTGGCTGGCGGAGTGTACTCACCCCCTCCTTCGCCTGCCCCACCAACCTTTTCTCCATAATCCTGATACTGGTGGAGGTAATAGCTTGGAAATCATAGCGTAGTGTTGCCTTGATCAAAAATGGAGCATGGGACTTGGGTCACCTCTTCAAACCCATAGACCCAGCTATACCATCTATATAACATAGGAGGTTACGGATACCAGCCAGAATGTGATTCGACTCTCTAGCTATGGCTTCTAGACCTGTGATATATATGAATCTGAGGCAATTTTGAACTTTTTTTTAAATAGAATCATGCAACAGTATGAACCAGTGAACCATGTTCATGTCACTGTGTGTTACATTCTGTTGTGATTATTGGTCACAAGTTCGGTCAGTGTTATTTACACTGCCTACTGCCCTGAAGTGAAGACCATGGTCAGCACCTCATAATAAATTATTACTTAGCCCTGTCATTGCAATATACCATTCCTCCTACTGAAGCTAATTGAAGCTAATGAGACACATCAATAGATCATCCACCATTTTGATTGCGATTGAAATATGTCTCGACTTTGCCATGGTTACTCGTGACCTCTGAACCCACTGTACACTGCGGGTAAGATCGTGGGGGAGAGAACGAGGGAAGAAAAGAGGCCAAGTCCAGGGCACGAGTGCTCAGTGCAATTTGGAGGAAATCCACCGAGCCTCTCGGAGATGAAAGAAAAGAGCTTTGTGTGGATGACAGTGATGCCTGAGAGAGGCTATACAGTCCCAGGCTGCCATGGTTGAGGGCCACGAGTTCTCCACCCCTTGGTGGAAGTGGTCTCTATGACCCCAATCCTGAAGGCATGCACACACCCCCCAATGGGTTAGTCAAACCCCTTGTTATAGAGAGAGACAGATGAGTGAACTAGTTTTCCTGCATCCAGATTGCCTTTTGTCTGTTCGTTCTTCATTTGTGTAGAATAATTAAACCTTATAACCTGTGCTATCACCTAATCTGGAAAAGTTATACACATTTGTGCTTCAAAGATGACTTTATTTCATTTATTTACAATGCAAGCTGTTTAAATGGCAGGCCCCGGTATGCCTTGCTACGTAATCGTGAAACGTGAAATTACTTGTTGCATTATTTCCTATCACACTATTCAGTGCTTGGCCCCCTTCAGCAAATCACACTGAGGTTCACTTGAAGAAAAACTCAGACCATGGTTCTTAGATTGGTTTACATGATCACAGACTAGTCTGTAACAAGTTTTTCATTTATTACATAAGCTAATGGAGCATACGGTGGGGGAAAAATGCAAGTGTGGAAACAATATAAAAAATAATGACAGCTAGCTATTAGCATTTAGCTAGATTGTATAGTGTTGTTTACACGCTAGCTAAACTAGACGAACTAAACTATCGATCGGTTTCCGTGATCGCACCCTACTTCACATTGTGACAGCTAGCTTTCACAAACACAGGCTAGCTAGTTTTAGTTCAGTTTGCATCTGTTTTGCAGGTAGAAGTACAATAAATAGGAATCTACACTACTGTTAATGCTAATGCTAACAAATCTTGCTTTGAGTGTAGCTGCTGTACGTAAATAACCAACAAACAGTATCTGTTATATTTACATTGAAGTGTCTCTGGTAATATCCTCCATGGGTGTTGGTATTTTCACTCTCCACATTTGATGATGAAATGATTCAGCTCTTGATCCGGTAGAAACAATCTGGTTTTAGATTGTGTAATGTCAGTGTTGTTTTAAGATTATTACTTGTCATGTGTGCAATGATCCCAATAAAAATCTTGGCTGAATTCTATGACAGGCTGCATGATAACGTATGTTTCATATGTCGGATTACACGTTGAAGATCCTCTGGTGATAGACCTGTGATTAAAGAAATTCACACCTCATTAATCATTAAGCATTTTTCGAATTGCGAACTTTTTTTTAATGTTTGTTACTAAGTTGTGTTTATGATTCACCATTGCCACTGCTGTATTTGTAACTGTCCTGTGAGTTTGTGTCGTCCTATGTTGTTCTTTCATCGGTAGCTTTTAGAGTAGCTTCACACACTTTGACAAATTATTCAAATAATTTCTCACACTACCGAAACTTTGGCTGTCTTTGGTAACAGCGGCGCTAAATCAGCCGCTGGTCAGCATGTTCATGCATATTATTCGTTCTAAGCGCACCAATCTCAAATTACGACCGAAGAATTATTTTACAATGTGTGATTTCTGGCCAAATATTGTGCAATATAAAGCCGGTGCAATTTACGACATATGATTGAGCTTATCAGCTGTGTTCATCACCTGAAGTGTAAAGCAAGGAAAACATTCACGTGGGCTGATCTGGAATATTCGAACGCCTCAGGCCGGGAAACAATAGTAAGCTAATAGAAGGACAAAATGTGTGTTTTGTTTTCTCCGTTTCTCGAAGAGGGAAATATGTTTTGCATTACTGCTTGATATCTTTTATCTAAAAGGCCATGCCAGCTTAAAAGGTTGGGTCATACTGGAAATGTATTGGCGTTTCGATTGTATTTTTTTTTTTTTGGTCATGTGATGTAAGCAGAAATGTCTGAGACGGAGGAGTGGACGCTCGGTGCTTATACAAAAGGAAACACTCCGCCGCAGCCATAAATATGCATCGTGACATTTGGAACAAAGCCCCCTCATCTTGCTTTCATGATGAGTTCTTCCAGCGCGCTGGAACATACTGCCGTACTGTCACACCTTGTGTTTCATAAGCAATCTCCACTGTTCATCGACTTTGCCGAGCCACCGTAAGGGCTGCAATAAAGAGATACAGTGGGAGTTTACTACGATTACCATTAATATGCGTACAATTGGGGGATGTAACAGAATTATTGTGTACTAATGAAGGCTACTGTAAAGTCTCTGTCATATCTATCCTTTACAGAAAAGTCACATGACCTTCACACGTGAATAATCACTAGAATTTTGTTCATACGTTTGTTACGTAAATCTTTCACATGAATTTCACTTACAGTCATTTTGTTTTACATGCAGGGCAAAACACCGTTTTATTTTCACATGTTCATTTTTCACATACTGTATATGGCATGTGGTATTATTTTCCACACGTGATTACATTCTAGCATGTGATGTCACGTGTTTACTGGAATCTGCACGTGCAGTTTCAGGGCATGACATGAAATATTGACCCATTGAAATGTCATATAATCACAAAAAAAATTATTATTATAGAAATATTATAGAAATATTTAGCAGAATATCAGTGTGTGGAAAAAGTCAAAATCTAGAGACAAATTACAGAAAAAGTGAATTAAGTGAGGTGACAAGAAAACAGAGGAAAGTAAGATCGATCCCTGCACCCAGGTGATCATGCACATCTGCTATTTTAAAATCATTTTAAGCGTCTCAGCTGATGTTTGGCAAACAGAACTGTTTTATAACCCAACTTTCATCCTCTGAAATAAATCACACCGGTCTTTAATCATCCGTTCCCTTGCTAAATCTTTCGTCAGCTGAGGCGTTTATTTACAGCTTATGGCTATGCACAGACAGACCGTGTGTCTCCGTTGCCATTTCTTAATGTGTATAATTGAATAATTAGTTTTATTTACTTTATTTTATTAGTTTGTGTTGGCTCGTTTTCTTTATTTTTCATATTCATTAATGAATGCCAATAATATAACGACTTTTTTTTTACACAACCTGGTTTCATGATGGTATTCTTAGTGAACTGGCATGAGGATGTGTGTTTTGGATAGAGACTCCAAAGCTGTTCTGTAATTTGCTCTGGATAAGGGTGTCTGCTAAATGCTGTAAATCTAATAAAAATAAACCATTTACACTCGACAGTATATTCCAGATATAAACGTTTTACTAATCCATGCAGATGATACGATTGAAGTCAGTCAAGTCATTAAAATTAAAATTTAAACACTCAGGGGGACGAGTAGGATACAAATGTTTTGTTTTGGGGTTTTTTCTCAAAATTACAGGATTTTCATGAATACCAAATGTCTTGTTTAAACGCGCATACAAATGATTTACAAATAAATGCAGTCATATCTAGCTTGATAAATGAGGCCCATTACGAGTAAACTTACACTCGATACATGAAGCAAGCATATCCTTTCCAAGTGTGCATTAGAGCGTACGGTGGCCGGCAGGTTCCCGTAGTGTACCTACAAGTGCTTATATTCACAATCCCTTGCTTTTTCTGTGCTAAATATTAAGTATGACTCTCCATTTTTCCTAATTTGAGTTCGGAAATTGTTAGCCAGCACCAGCGAACACTGATTCCTCTTCTTTCTTCTTCCTTGTCTTCCTTTCTTCTTCTTCGTCTTCCTTCCAGATTCACGCTGCCACTTGTAAAAATGTGAAAAGTGGAAGGCGCTCTCTAGAAGTCTGTCCATTCTAGGCCTATGTAGCGGCGCAACATGGCGGCTCCGTAGAGGTGGACCCGCTCCCTATGTAGATAAAAAGGGCTCATTCGAAGCTTACGAAAACCTGACAATTCATAGTTACAGGTAATTATACACTAATGAAATCATACTTATGAATTCCTCGGTTATATTATGGAATATATATACTCCATTTCTGCTAATAGATACCTCAAAATCCTACATAGTTTAAATATATTATTAAATATATTTCATATTAAATGTACTGTGTGTTAAATACAACCAAATAAAACAGCATGTTCCTGAATGGTCTCCAGTCTTAGAGGATGATGATAATGTTCACTTCGAACACCATGTAGCTTGAGAGATCACACCTCAGGGAGCTATAACCCTCACTTTTCAGCTTCTACACATCTCTTTCCTCCGGTGAGGAACTCTCTTGTGTCTCTCCATCCCTCTTTCTGTCCATCTTTATCTCTCTCTCAAGCTGACTCCCACTCTGCCTTTTGACCAGCTGTGCTTCTGCCACAGAGAAGCTGTGAGTCAGACACTGAGTGCCAGCTCTCTCTCTCTCTCTCTCTCTCTCTCTCTCTCTCTCTCGCTCTCTCTATCTCTCTCTCTGAACATACATAATA
>JAQMYM010000038.1:1751242-1764480 GCA_030014255.1 Parauchenoglanis ngamensis | reverse complement strand
AGTTATTTCTGTGACCATTGTGAGTTTTTCTTTCATTGCCTGAAGGGTACCAACAATTTTGTCCACGTGTGTAAATCCCTGTGTCATATTATAATGAATGCATTAAAGCTATTTTTATTTTGAAAGTATCCATCCGAAAAATCCCACCCCCTCTCTTCAGCCCTCGCTCCAAAGCCGCTCCACCAAAACACATGAATGCACACTGCCTGACTACTGCTGGAGGACGAGTCTACGAGAGAGAGAGTTGAGGATTGGAGCGTAGTGCATCGTTGTCATATCCAGCTATCTCATGTCAAATTTACATGTAAGAAAACAGGTAACATTACTATAATGATTGTAAACCACAAACATGGCTATTGTTAGTGCTCATAGCTGTTAACTAGCTCGCTGGCTTTAGCAATACATCTGCAATATGTCTGCACAGGATTAGGCAGACTTTTTACAGCCCTGCGACCACCACAGTTGACTTTTTTTTTCTTTTTATTGCCAGAGCATTTGATTTATAGAGAATTTCAATAAATATGCAACAAAAATGCTTCTAAAGTAAATTGCCTACCCTAGCTGTAATATACTGTATCTGTGATTTGCCAACTGTAACTATCAGAGGTGCTGTTATAGAAAATGAATCAACACCTTCTGACCAATCAGATTCAAGAATTCGGCTGCGCTGTGGTATAAATAGCTTCTAATATAGTAAAACATTTGGCAGCCTTCATACTGTACTTCATACCATTCATACATTACACAGTAAAAGGTTTTCATATCAGACATTTCTGAAAGTCCACTCATATTTGTGTTAAAGTTTAGCCAGTTTCACTTGTGCTTCCTTGAGGGAAGGCATAATGGGAATAGTTTGCAAAACCATCTTTTGTTTGAAAAACATTCATAAAGGCCACACAACAGCAGGGTTATACACACACATACTGTCTTACTGTATAGCAGAAAGGTGACAAGCGAAGAAGAGAGAGAGAGAGAGAGAGTCAGACAGCGCAAGAGCAAGTCTTCACACTCATCCTTATCCTTTTCACAGGAGTGCAGTGTTACACGAGCATTCCTGAGGCGAGTCGCTGCCTTGGTAAATCTGCCCTGACCACTTTCTCTCTCTCGGTTTGTCTCACTGGAATGTCAGCTGGCAAGCACCCAGGCGTGGAGCCTTCACCCCTCGCAGTGCGCCAGTCTCACCCAGGCTCCATGTTAGCTGCCTCGGAACCGGCCAGACGCCCCATCAAAGAGCGCATCCGTCGTCCAATCCGCTGACCTGTGGTTAACCCCAAGGTTCAGACAGTGACAGAATGCTCCTGTGGCTACAAAGACATTTAGATGCAGTTTGACTTCACTCCCAGAAATCATGTTTTGAATAGAAGAACAATTTCTGAACGTCACCCGGTCTAGAAAAGGCTCTTGCAATGTTGCTGAAACATTTTTCTGGCTTGAAGGAACATTAATGGTCATTTTACCTCGAAACGGACGTTCTATGCTGATGGTATTGTTAGCCCGGGTCCTAGAGAACCAGTATCAGGATGTATTTATTAGACACTTCAAAGCACTTATGTAAGTCGCTCTGGATAAGGACGTCTGCCAAATGCCATAAATGTAAATGTTTTTTTTGTTTTTTTATTCATAAGATTTATTTTTGTCTAACTGGGATTGCTGTAAAAGCATAGCTACGGCTGGGCGATTTAGCTATATAATATCAGGATAATATTGCGACAAACGTGACAATATGCTTTGCTCAAATATATTCATTTTTTAAAATAACTAACTAACAAGGCAAACTAACTAGAAAAGCAGCTGATGTTTAAAATGGAAAATGTTAATATTTTTAGAGATTTTGATTTTTTCTCCTTTTCAGTGTTAAATGTTTGCATCATTTATTTATTATTATGACTTTTTTAAACTTAGAACGTAAGCCATATTTTGTAAACAGTTTTTTTTTTATGCAACATCACTGTTTTGCTGGGAAAGGTGACGCATCGTGACACATCATGCAGCTTAGAAATGTCTTTGAGAATCGTGATATGATATTTTAGTCATATCGCTCAACCCTGGCTAACAACAATGTTCTAATCCTTCCTGCTTTGGATATGTATACAAAATATTTGATTCAACCTCTAAACTCACCTCCAGTCCCAAAAACGTTTTAACCACTGGTTCATCTTTGTCAGGAGTCAAGCTGTGGCGTGTAGCGACCGCTCCAGTTGTTGCTCGTGGGTGTATACTGTCCAGCATTTTTTCCTTATATGAACCCTATTAGCTATATACAACATTTAAGCTAACTAGTAAAACACTAGTGCGAACTTTTTTTTTTAAAGTGTACATTTCTAGTACATTACAGAGTACATTACATCTACTACTTCTTTTCCAAGCTTTATTTCTCTTTCATAATGTCTCAATCTACATTTAATGAAAGGTTTATGCGACGGGAAAATTGTAAACGGGAACTAAATGCATTTAGGAACTAAAGTTGTGAGAAACTGAAGAAATGTCAGAACACACGTGCCACAGAATTGGTCCAAGGAATCATTCAAGCCAATTCTTTGGATTTGTTGCTTTACCACGTCATACCTAATTTGCATAGAATCTCAATTGTCGCTCTTTTTGAAATCGTGGCTCCGTGTCACACAGTTGCCTAGAAAATAAACGATCACCTGTCACTTTGTAGTGTGAACATAGGGTGAAAATTCCACTATTTTTCACGTCATTCCTGCAATTATATGACTGTGTGTGTATGTGTGTGTGTGTGTGTGTGTGTGTGTGTTTGTGTGACTGGTCTGGTGTGAACAGGACCTGTCTTTTAGTTGTCATTTATCCGCACGGGCTTTCGAGCAACGCTTTGCGAGCAGTCCAGGTGGCAGTGTGTAGGAGGCTGCGTCACATTTGTGTGAAGACCTTGGACACGCGGACTAAATATAATACACTGCCTCAACTGCTCCAGTTTGGTGCTATTTGGAGCTTAGAAGTAATCAGGAGCACTTGTCCCTCAAATGAGTCATGATGGATTGGTCTAGTGGACAACACACGCATGCATACACACACACACACACACACACACACACACACACACACACTCACACACACTTAAAGGTTCATACAGGTCCAAAAAAAGAATATTTTTAGGACTCAACCAAAGAAATAAAGATATATATAAATACAGTACGTCACACAGCACATTGCTCTCAAGCCAAGAAAAAAAAGTTTTTCAAAACCCAAAAATGCATCTTATGAGGCGAGATGTTACAAGATATAACATTCATAAAGTACATTAGTTTTTGTTTTTTGCATTTGATGATAGGATTGTAATTGTCATGCTGAATGATGATTTTTTTTTTTTTAAATAAGGCCATTTAGAGCATTATTCCTCCATCAATATGTACATTTTATTTCCAGAAAACAAACAGAAAAGAAAAAAGTTCAATTATATAATTAACAGGTATTCAAACACTAATCATTTTCTGCAAAATAAGAAGCCTCCACCATCGCCCAAGTTTGGCCCACGTTAGACGAAAGCATCACTGCAAAGCAATACAGAGTGCTTCTGAGTGATTACTTTCATCCTGGGGGCGTGGTCTCTTCCAGGATGACTCCGCCCCTAATCGTCTGGGTACGAGGTATCACTGGATGTTTTGATGGGGATGAAAATGAAGTAACTCATATTCAATGGCGTTCAGGTTCACCATACCTCAAAACAATTAGAGATTTTGGAGTAGTGAGGTGTTAGACAGCACTTATCATGACTGAGGGAAAATCTTTTGGAAGATCGGCGTTCGTTGTTACGGAACAGTTCCCAAGACGTGTAGAACCTCTGCGTGGCAGTCCTGGTGGTTTGTAACAGCTCAACATCTTATTATCGTTGCCTTTTCCTTTAATTTGTCATCGGTGTGTATTGGGAACATGCCTCATGACCACAAGGAAAGGTCATTATTTGAGAAATCACAGCATCAGGATTGCCTATGATTTGTACATTTGATGCATGAAGCCATTATGACCTGCTGAAATAAAAGCTGACATTAATGTGGCATAACCCATCCAGAAGAGAAAGTCTCTCATGATACAGAGCTATCTGGTTTAATATTTTAATGCGTTTCATTATGACAGGATGGGCTCGATAACCTTCTATGACGCGCAGGCAATTGTCAGCAAATGAATGAGATTACATGACAGGCGCCGAATGACGGCGCAACCCACCACGCTGCCTTCCTCGCCACTTATCTGATGGTAGCCTAGCAACAGAGCCCTGACCTGGCATTGACCTCCACCCGATAAGGTCAACACCTGAAGACTCTCCCATTGGTGGAGTGTCGGAGGAGGGGGGAGGGGCCTGAGAGTGGGCGAGGGAGGGGAAAAAAAGGAGAAACAAAGGGATATGGAGAGCAAGAGAGAGAGAGAAAGAGACAGAGCAGAAATCCGTTTAGAGACAAAACCATAGGCAGACAAAGGCTTGAAGCAGGGCTGCAATTACACACAAGCTCTATAGACTCCATCGTGTCTGATTTATACTGTACAGAAAATCTGAGGAAATGCTAGACCTTGTGAACATTGTAAGATACTGTATAGTAGTGCATACAAACCTTTTCTCTTTAATCTCAGTAACCACACTGTATTTATTTCTAACATTCTGTCGTTACTCTTTCGCCTTTGACACCAAGCCTATTAACGTTATAATTGGATTTTAAGCACATTTCTTTGAGATTATTCTCAATACTTCAAAAGCTGATACACGCTCCTGTGTATACGCGTAAGTGTATCCACAGCCGTGTGCTTTTCCAATGCGGTGCATTCTTTCTGAATATAATAAATGAAAGCTGATAGAAATGGAAGGTCAAGATAGAAAAAAAAACCCAAAAAAACAAAGGGATTGTTTTTAAATTGGACTGCAAAAGGACTCGTTTAGACACCTGGGGTCATATTTCACAAATCCGCACGAGTGCACACTGTATTGACACACACAGTTCAGTAACATGGAAGAGAAATCAAATTGACCCAAATTCTTCTCTAATTTCTCCCAAATGTATTCGATTTTTTTTTCCCAGTTGTGAACTGGAGCTTGTAGTACTGGCTACGTAGCTAGGCAGTAAAAGAAATTTATAGCCTCCAGTTTAGCATTTGCATCTAAAAATCATCATACACTCGCCTCGAGTATTTCAGACGTAGTTTCTGACACTGTATGACACACTGTTAGCTCTAAAAATGTACAAAAGGACATCACCGAGCTCAAAAGAATCATCTGACTTGATGCTGAATCACTTTCTGGCTCAGAATAGACAGTAATTTTGTATCAGAATAATGAGCATCTGACTCATGTAGGAGGCGTGGCCTAAAGTTCAGAGACTACAATTAGCTTGGGCAATAAATATTGTTCCTATTTTCTATGTATACGTACTTTTTATTTGTGTTTACAGATTTTTGTGCTGATTGGAGGATTGTTGATTGAAGTGCCATTTGTGTTGCACTGATAATGTGAAATTTATATCACTTTAAACACAGACAAAGTGTCTTTCACAGCAACATATGTGCTTGCCAGATAAATAACAAGCATTATTAAAAATGTACAACACAGAAAATAGCAAAACAATATGTCTCCTGTCCCGTGCAATACCGTGTGAATCCATTTAACATCTCTTGCATGAAATATAGACGTTTATTATCCATTACAAGAAATAAACATTTTAGCGTGACTACATTCCAATATTTGGAATATTCTGCGAATCACATTTTCAGCAGGAAGTTGCATCATCATAAATTCTTGAAGAGCACAGGAAAAAGAAAGGTTCTCTCGTTCATTTTCTGTATTTGCGTTGATACTGGCTGACAAGCTGACAATGGAGTGAGAAGACAATTAATTAGATATTCATTTTGTTGGTTTGATTAAATCACGTATGATAAAACATATTAGATCGAGTGCATTGATATAAACCGTGCAGCTAGAGCGACTGTCAGAGCTGCAGTTGTAGAACATTAATCAACACCTTCTGACCAATCAGAATCACAATTAGCCTACAATGGACGTTTATGTCGAGTATTTTTACAGTCAGAGAAAAATAAATAATTAAATGCTACTGCTATTTTGTTACAGCATCCTGAAAATATTTTAATTATTATTTGATTTGGCTTATTTAAGAATTATACATCTGTATCAAATGTATCAAAATCTCTTTCATGCATCAAGGTTGGCCATTTTACAGACTATTAATATGCATTAAAAATTACTTACATACTACAGTATATTATATTTGAGTAGGTATTAATGACCCTGTACATTTAAAATATGAATCACAGTCAGTTCTGATGAATGTAGTGAACCGTGACCTTTACCTTTCCTGTTGGTGGTGCAGTGCATGTGCACGGGTGTAATTGTGTGTGTGAGTGTGTGTGTACATGCAAGTCAATGTGACACATAGGATACTGCAGTGCTGCTTATGTAAATCACTGGAGTACTATAAGGACAATATGTTTTTTAAAAATGATTGCTACTACTAAGAGGAGAACGTAAATCAGTCAATCAATCAATAAAAGGAGAAACAAGAAAAAATGTCATGCATTTCAATGTAAATTTTTCTTTGCAGCTCAAAGGCAAGACGTCTCTTTGGTGAGTCCGAAGGCTGTTCATTTAACAGGAAATCATTAAAACGTATAAATCCAATATGATATCAGTCCGCTCATTGCTTTAAATAGTGAAAAAATACAGCTCTAAAATATGAAATTGTCCTTTACAATATAGCTGCAATAAAACTCTTAAAAATAAAATTGCAGCAAACATATTGAAATCTCTGAGATTATTGCAAGGATTTTTTTCATATATAAGCAAGGTAATATTTGTTATATTTTAATGACTAATTGAGATAACAGGATATTACAGAAGTATTCAGTTCTTGTAAAATAATAATATTTTTTGTGATATTTTTAAATGTTTATTTGTATAGTACAGTATATCCAATTTTATTTTACGTTAAGCATGATTCCCTAAGTACTGTCCTGTTATAGCTTAGTGATTATTATTTTTGATGACCGGCTCATCTCGCACAGCCTCTCAGGCATGCAGCAGTGCTGAACCACTGAATGACTGGGAGCTGAAGGTCAAATGTCAAAGGTAAAGATAAGGGTCAGCCACGGTTGTTACACTTTCCATGGCGAGGAAATCCGCATGTGCGATCGCTGTTTGTCGAGGCAGTCATCATTCTGTACATGGTATTATCTTTACACCAGCTCTTGTGTGACGGAGAAACCAAAACTGATCACGGATCAGTCTTTTGGTCCAAGATCATTCCATACGTCCCTGTAGAGTGGTGTGTGTGTGTGTGTGTGTGTGTGTGTGTGTGTGTGTGTGTGTGTGTGTGTGTGGGTGTGTGGGTGGGGTGTGCTCTGGTGTAAAAGGCCAAAGGGTAAATTCAGAGCTGGGTCGAGTGGGAGGGGGGCAGCTGCTTCTGTCACACTGCTGGATGAGGAGAGAGAGTGAGACAGGTGGCATGGCAGGAGAACACTGGCACCGGCTGCCCGCTGTATTTGTCCTGACTCAGTGTTCCGGTCTGATCGGGAGCAGATGCTGCTGTTTACTGCTAAACCTTAGCATAAAATACACAGCAGAGTGTGGCGCCATTGGACAATTATGCAGCCAAGTCACATGTGCATGATGGGTAGTATAGTAAGTAGTAACAGAGAAGACCTTGGTGAAAACACCAAGGCGGCCTGGGAAAACACTTTACGTTGTCAAATTTCAGCACTTTCTACTATATATCATTCTAAAATATTCCTTTTTTTTCTCTTTTCCATACACCGCAACCATTCTCAAACAAGTCATGTTAAAGTGAAAATAGAAAAAATTACCTTAAAAGATTTCATCGTCTCTTCACTGCACTGATCTCTGCTCAGTGCGAAAACCATCGCTCATTCAGTCACTCACTTCTGTTGACTAGAAATCTTCATATTAATATCATTTAAAGATTTAAAAACTTTACCTACTGTCAACTATACAGGGTGTCTAAGTGCTCTTCTCTGTTTTGATGATTATGTTACAGAGTTGTAGCATCGCAGACATTTTCACAGCCATAATCTGATTACAAACTACTTATATTCATTTTGTTCCAGTAGGTCATTCTCAAATTGTAAAGAAATCACACTTAGCTGGGTAGGTTTTAGATGTCTTTAAGCAGACTGATTGATTTTACCGGTGTGTTTGTTAAACTTGCATTTTACACAACGCCAAGTCGGAGTTAGAATTTTGAGTCAAATATGTTTGTTTCCTTAAAGAAGAGATGTTAAAGTATATTATCAGCAGAAAACTCAATGTCAAAATCCGATTTTTGTCTTTCTTTTGCGCATCTGAAAACTTTTCCAAGGCCAGCAAATATGTTTGAAGGTTCATTATAGGTGCAGTTTGTGACTTTTTAAAAACTGTTCCAGGCCCTGTAACAATCCTTGAATAATCTAATAATCATTGGTGAGCAATGGCCTTTCAAAATACAGTAGTTCCATGCACACCCCATTAACAGAAAACAGTTTCCATTCAGAAAAGTAGAACCACTTTAAAGGCGCAATAGTCATTTTTAAAAATTATTCCTTACTTGTACAAATAACCTTGAAGATACTATGTAGAACATGATTTAAAAAAAACATCAACAACAACAACAATGGATTAAGCCATGGCCCTAGCAGAAATGTGTTAATTGGCTGAGAGAAAATTGTGTGTGTTTGGATATGTATCCTGTCAATCATTTTATAGATGTTCTACAGGCCACAATAGATCCTAGGGCAGAGCTGCATGAACATAGCTGGTAATCATTCCAATGTCGAACAAAACTAACTGTTAGAGACCTAATCTTGGAAAAAAAAAATACTAATCTTACCTAGTGCACCCTTAAAAGCCTATTAAACATCCAAATAACCCCAAAGGAGCCCTTTTGTGGCCATTCATAAAAATACATAAGTGAACGAATGAGTGAAAGAAAGAATGAAAGTTGTTGCCCCCTACTTATAGTGGCGATAGCTTTATAGACGTCTGCAGGCTTTGAGGCAATTTACTATATTTATTGAGTCAGTTCATCCATCCATCCATCCATCCATCCATTATCTATACCGCTTTATCCGTCTGGGTCGCGAGGAAGCTGGAGCCAATCTCAGCAGACTTCGGGCGAGAGGCGGGGTACACCCTGGGCAGGTCGCCAGTCCACCACAGGGCCTATATAGTATATATAATAGCTATTAATATATAGGAGAACACAATGATAATACTGACGAGTTCCATTTTATATTATTATATGTACACAATATGGTATAATACATTATATTGTCAATAAATTTAAAAATATGGACCATACTATAGACATTACTATGTATAATAGCTTGAAATATAATGCTTGACAACTGACAAGTAATAGGTCCTTTAAAAACAGGAAGTAAACAAAAGTGATACCCCACTGCCACTGTATAAAGATCTCAGCCGCATATGCTGTATATACACTTAATAATTAAATAAAAGAATATTCTGTCCAAACCAGATGCTCAGCACAAAGCTTTGAAAGTGGAATATTGGTACATAAAATATAAATGCAATGCTGCATTCAACTTACCCCAGAAGTGGGAAGACGGAGATCAGAATGACGTCATTTTAGACCTCTGTGCATTTGATATACAAAGTTGGGAAAAACATGGATGACTCCATGCTCAACTTTTGCTAGTAACATACTAACCAGTTAACTGCGATGAGTGATGCCTTAAAACAGCGACCTGTATAGTCCGTGTTACAGATTTAAGAAGCTAATATGTTTGTATGATGAGTTACCTAAAGCAAATACTTATATATATACACACAGCATAATACTTTGTTTACTTCTGGTGATGTGCACAGCCATGTTGGGCTGAAGTCACTTCCTGAACTCGTAGTTAAGAAGACCACTTTGGGTTTCTGAGTAGGGCTTGGCTTTTCCTGGTTGGAGTTCAGGTATTAAGTTATAACTTTAGGTTGAATATTTAAATACTTAAAATTAAATAATATATAATTTTTTCACTAAGCTAAATGGCTACTAGACGTAAATGCTTGATTGTTCTGACCTCTGATAGATAATCAAGATCACAAAACAGCATTCAACTAAATGGATTTCATGATCATCTTGTTATTTTTGGTTACTGACAGACAAAACATGGTTTGTTAATAGAAAACGGATTTAATAATGACGTTACACTACACACTAAATTCCCAAATTCGAGTTACTATAATTATGAGTGACTCAGTTGGTCTTCTTGATTGTTACCACAAAAAACAAAACAAAACAAAAACCCACCTATAGTTATAGCAATAGCTTTAATGACAGTGTCACTATCAATATTTGTATTTCTTTAGTGCTCCAAATATACATAAATATTATATTTTCAGATTTAAACTTGAACTGGTTGTGGTCTAAACCTGAATTTTTTTTTCTTTTGTTCTGCTTTATTAAAAAAAAAAAGATGTACATAGGATTGTTTTTTAATACCACTAATGTAGCTATTATTTTTGTTCCTACCTGCCTGGAACATTTTCTAATAAATTTACTATAAAATTGCCTATAAAATTGGTCTGGACACACCATTGCATGTGCATTATATAGCCTAATTTTGGTCCTTCAATGTAAGTAAACGACATAACAAGCTCCTGTGCCTCCATTTTGTTTCCCCAGAGCCCATATATGCCAATTTAGGATATTATTACATGTAGTTCTGTTGGTCAGATGAGTAGCAAGGATTTATTCCAGGCTAAATGCCAGCTTGTGTCCAACACAGCCAAGCTTTCCAGCATAATCACCATATTTAGAATAGTATCCATCATTGTGGTGAAATCTAGCCAGAGGGGGATACGAATAGAGCAAAAGAGACACGGATAATCAGTCACATCTTACTGTAATGCACTGACTATATACGATATTACACAAATAAGCTGGAGTGAGTTAATTCTAGCCAGTGGCTCTCTGTAATAAAGTGGTCATGGGCAAAAAAACATTTTCACATTAGCTCTAAGTTTGTGAGACACTACTGATTGAGGTCTGTGGTGATTAGTGCTGAGTGTGATAATACCCTGGTGATATTTGAAGACTATAGTTAGCAGCTCCTGAAGGCTAAAGTGAGTTAGCGCTAGCTGTGCACTGTGGCAAGTGAGCGCTAGCTGAGTTGGGTAATGAGCTAGCGGTGCGTGGCGCCCTGCCGTTCTACCTGCAGCGGAACAGATTGGCCGTGCCGCAGCGAGTTATGATTGCTGAGGAGACGAAGTGTCACAAGACAGATGGGCCGACAGCGAGTGTGTTGGCTCACGGTCATCCACTACCATTTATACTCTGGATATACACGCTAAACACACATACAAACGCTACCAGTGCCCCCTGGCTGAAAAGTGTATGAATTGGAAAGGATGCAGCGAGATCACAATATTAATATTATAAACAGAATCAAGTGGAAAGTAAGACAGAAGAACAACAGCTAATAGAGTCAATACAGTATATAGGTAGAAAAGGAAGGGTACAAAAATTGTAAAATAACCCTTAGACATGGGATTTAATCTAATATCATCCATGAAAAAGGACACTTGAATTACAGTGCTAAAAAATAATAATATTACAATCCATTCAAAAAATCTTTAATGGTTTCCATTTTGTAACAGGAATTCTAAGTTAGCCTAAAGATTTTATCCTAAGCTCCTGTTACTGTCTGTGAGGAATTCCATATTCTCACTGCGTCTGCATGGGCTTCCCCTATGTTCTCCGATTTCCATTTTCCTCACTATCCATAAACATGCCAATACGCTGATTGGATACACTTAATTTCTCTTAGCTGTAAGTGAGTGTGTGTGTGTGTGTGTGTGTGTGTGTGTGTAATGGAACATGCTCCAGATCAAGCCTGGCCAGGATAAAGCACATTCAAAGGGATGATTTATATCAGGCATTAAATTCAGTATTTAACCATGCATCACTTAACTGTTAAAAACCAATATACACCATTATATACAAAAAGCATAAAATCCATCACGTATTACCATCAAAAGCATCATAAAACACAAACAGAGAGCAGTACCATCAGCTTACTTTGAGTACCATCATCATGGTGTAGCACTAGTCAGCAAGCTATAATCAACATTCTTATGGTGATTTTAGTAAGCGAGTTGTTTATTTTTAGCTTCTGTACTCCAGTGGCAGCTCATTGTGATATTAGCTAGTTTATTTATTCACACTAATGCTCTTTAGCTAGTTTTAACAGTATGCTACATTTTGTCAGGTTATATCTAATCTGGCACATAATTCAGATTAAACAACACAGTTCACCTCATGGATGAGCTCAACAGGAGGGACCACCACAGACACCTCATCGGTGTTATACTTAATTATAACTCTCACAAGATGGCTGTTCTGTAAATCTTGAGGCTGTTTGACGTGCTTGTTATTGTTATATCCTCAGAAATTAATTGGAGGCATATGCAAGATTTATTACCAACATTAAAAAAAAGGGTGGAATATGAGTAGCACACAATATTATGCTAGGTCTGAATAGGCTGTTACAGAAAAAAAACATGGCATTAGTTAGAAAGTTTTGACAAGAGGCTAGCATAGCTCGAACACTATTACTGACATTTGTATAAGTATAAATATACTTTCTAGAATGCACTTGCTACAATAGATGGAGCGAAACGTTGGCTTTGTTCTATGATGTTCTTTAAGACAGCTTTTAATCATCCCAATGTACAAATGGTATGCAGACAAGTGTGTTAAAAATGTTGATCATGTGCCAGCTGTGTGCTCATGTACACATAGTTAAGTGTGAAGTATTAGAAAGCTACGCAGCTGCCTCTTTTCACTCGTCTCACAGACATTTCTGGCTCACGCTTCATGTTGTAGGTAGCTGGCTTCAGCGCTAAGAGCTGTTCTAATTGCTTGTCAGTGCTTCAATGGAGCAACTTTAGCATCAGCCATCCCGAACGCTTTCTGGCAATGAGTATGGGAAGCAGGGTTGCCAGGTCTGTATTAAAGATATAGACCAAAACCAAGCCTAATAAAGACCAAAATGTACTGTAATATTTGAAAGGGAAAATATATTAAAAAAAAGAAAGAAAAAAAAAAGAATTATTAAAAAAAGGTTAGGGTTAGGGTTAGCACTAGGGTTAGGGTTAACCCTAGGGTTAGCACCATCGCCTCACAGCCAGTGATCTCCAGTGATCCTGACCCCTTCTGCTTTCCGGACCTGCCTGACCCATCCCGGTGTCCTACTCCTGGCTGAAGTCATCG
>JAQMYM010000038.1:1716868-1732652 GCA_030014255.1 Parauchenoglanis ngamensis | reverse complement strand
CTCTCTCTCTCTTTCTTTATCTCTCTATCTTTCTCTCTCTCTCTCTCTCTCTCTCTCTCTCTCTCTTTCTTTCTCTCTCTCTCTTTCTCTCTCTCTCTTTCTTTCTCTCTCTCTCTTTCTCTCTCTCCCCCCCCCTCTCTCTCTCTCTCTCTCTCTCTCTCTCTCTCTCGCATTTTTAACTAGTTCTCTAGCTGCATGAAGAAAATCTTCCATATCAGAATATTTCTCAGTTAACTCTTATTCAAAATCTTCTCCACTTCCAAAGACGGTTTCATAAAGCTTTCCCTCGCTCCTCGACATTTTTATCTCGGTAAATGAGAGCGCACCGATGTTCGCCTCCGTTTCCTGTGAAAAGTGTGCACGAGGGCACCGGGGCCAAGGTGAGGTCACGCGCCCCACTCTTTTCACGGTTAAATATAAAACCTCTAGCTCAAGGGCCACGTCGAATCCCGCAGGGCCCGAAACCAGTCGGCTTTCATAACCTCGGCGCGTATTAATGTCGGATAATTCATTCCCTTTGATCAGGCCTCGGGGTCAGAGTTCACGGAGCTTCAGAAGTGAACGAAGAGTCTTAAATGCTTAGCGTTTATTAAGATATTTCTGAAAGCTCTGCACCAAGCCACAGAGGTTGAATAAGGTTACTACTTTTTTTCTTTCTCCCTCTCCCTCTCTCTCTCTCTCTCTCTCTCTATCTCTCTTTCTCTACTGTTCTTTGTCTCAGTTGAAGGCCTCCATTTTGTGGAAAAGCGCAGCCCGTATCATTCTTACACCCTGACCTTTGCCATCAGCTAAAATGTCTCCCTATGGGGAGAGCTCTACCCTTCTCCTGCGCCCTCCTGAGCTTCGAGGCCATCTGCATTTTGCAAATGGAGGAACCGGCAGAGCGTTACAGGGATGCTGTATTATTAGCGAACTGACGGCAGAGTGGAACGAGCGTGTGAGTGTGTGCGCGCGAGTGAGTGAGTGAGTAGCTCGGTACCTTACTGTAATGGTGGGTCACTGGCGCTCTTCCACTCCTCTATGATTATAATGACCTTGGCTGGGGTAGGGCTCGAAAACATTGGATTAAGAGGAGAGGAAAATGAGGGGAGGTTTCCATTTCGCTCTTGGCATCCGATTTGTTGGGAATATCTGCCAAGAAACCCCCTCCTCCTCCTCCGCCACCACCACTACCTCCTCCTTTTATCCCTCCACCAAACCGATCTCTCTCTTTCTCTCTCTCTCTCTGTCTGTCAGTGTCTCGCTCTCTCTCTCTCTCTCTCTCTCTCTCTCCCAGTTCAGCTCAAGCGAATAATGATACACAGGCTTTCACTTAGAAAAGAATTAAAGGGCAAATGCGAAAAGGGGCGGCGGACGCTCTCCTGAACGGGCGCTCTCACACAGGAGAGCTCGAGCCACGCACAACCAACCAGAACGTTTAGATTAATCTGGCGCGCTGGACCGCCTGGCTTTCATCACAGGTATAGTCTTAAAGGCTCCACTCTGACTTGTAATTAAAGAGAGAGGCGAGGCGAGCCGAACGGCGGAGGAGGAAAAACGGCTCATCAGGAGGCATTAATACCGACTTCATACAGCGACCGAACAAAATGACTGGCATTCTGCTCGCTTCAGAGGAGAAACGAATGATCTCAGGGGTTCGGCGGCGGAGAGGCGCGGCCTGAACACCGTAATCAAGACTTTAACCCTGAAAATAAGTTTGGGTGTAAGCTTGAGGAGAGGCATACTAATTACACAGAGTAACTATTATTAATTGTAAAAACTAAAATGTGTTTTCTATTAACTGTATCAGAGACACACACCCCTACATCAGACCATACCATGTCGCATCCCTGAGAACGTCCTGAAGACGTTCCTGAGACGGGAAACTACAAAGCACGGACACCGGAGACTCCTTCCACAAATGTTAACTCAACACCTCCTCAGAGAGATCTTCAGAAATGGATATTATCCTTTTGATCGTTTGCGTACGTGTTGCTTGAACATAACGATCCCGTTACCAGAGTGCGAGAGTTAACTTGTGTTACGCAGCTAAGATCTGTGCAGCGTCACCGTCTCACTGTACAGTACACACGCGCGTCGAGCCCCTCAGCCGCCTCACATCTGTTCTCGTTTCTTTTGCTTACAGTGGAGCAGTTTTCCATGTTTGTGTAAGTCGGGGCCTTGAGATTATTTTAGGCCCGGAGCACGGTTTGTTAAACGTTTTGCGGCTGAAAGACAGGAAGCGGCGAGGTCATATAGACGACGCATTATAGAAACCACTTGACAGACCAAGACGCCATAAATAACTCGAAGTCTGCCTCTTTAAAAACACAGATTTCGCGGGAGTCGTCCACCCACCTCGCCATCAAAGAGCGCAGTCGCGTCAGCACGGCCGCCGGGTCGCATTACCTCAGGATGTAACGCCACAGCCTGGCGTTTGACACGGAACAAAAAAACACGCCGCGCACACACAGACCACCAAAGCCCAGTACCCGGACGGGGGAACGATTTTCCGCATGTCGACAAGTCGCCGTCCTTTGGCTAGCGACGGCTCCGGACGGAGTAATAACCATCTCGCGGGGCTTGTGCTGGCACGGCTTCATAAAGAACACGGAGAGAGCGTGAGGGGAGAGAGCTGGACGGCCTGGAGGTGCTTTCCTCTGCTGTTGTACCACACAGGCACGTCCAGGCCCTGCGGTACGGCCTTTAACGGCCCGCTAACGCTAACCAATGACCTCGTACGGCCAAGAAAGACAAGGGACATGATTTATTAGTGAGCAGACTTTGGCCATCTCAGAGGAGAGGAGGAGAAATGAGGGAATGCGAGAGAGAGAGAGTGAGAGGTTGCTATTACTTCAGGATTGTTACTCTGTGACAGCATGTGCTTCCTGTCCAACCTGGACAACTTAATGGATTTACAGCAGTGTTGCCCAGAGGTTTTTTTTGTCCCCCTCCCCTTTTAACACTTTGAAATGGCCCCCAGGTTGTGAGGTTTGCTTGTCACCTGTAGTGAAATAAACCACTAGGCACCCCCAACCCCCCCAACCGGCAGCACATGTAATACTACGGCAAGCAGCTGGTTTGAAAAAGCACCGCTGTTGGCGTCGGCGCTCACTTCCTAAACATCACGAACACGTTGAGTGACACACGTTTTTCTTTTTCAAAAATCACTTTCCTAATCCTGGTGCAGCTTGGGAGCGAGTGAGAAAAAGCAACATGGAAGACAAGGTGCTGGTAATACTGGTGTAGCATGCGTCAGGGGGAGGGTCGTGTACGCGTAGTCGCAGTCTGTTAAAAATCCTTTTAGTGATTTCCAGCCCTCTAGTTTGAGTCGCAGGGCTCCGTTCACACCTGCTGTCAGCATCTGCCTCAAGTCACCCCATCACAACGCATCTCCGAGACACATCAGACCCCTTTCACACCTGTACTTACGCCGAGGTCCATTCAAACTCTGAGGTTGGAATTTCCCTGTCGAAATTTCCAATTTCCGACCTCCGGGCGTTCCAGGTGACATGGAAACAAAAAAACATGGCTGACCGTGATAAACTGGTGGCGAGTGTTCAGACAGAAAAAATGACGCATGAGGTAACACACATTCCATTCCAAGTCCGAAGTGGGAATTTCCCAGAGAAGATTGTTTACCGTAACCAGCTACCTGAAAATGTTTATCAGTTTGTTTGCAGAACAGAGCTTTCTATGTGGAATATCCTTTCAGTTGATGGTGTATCGTTTACACCGAGCGCCTCCATGGGCTTGTTGCGTTGCGTGACGTCAGACAACTGCTCCCGCATGTAGACGGATTTGCCCCGAGCGTACCAGCAGGAACTCGGACGTCCCATCGTCATTTTTCTACCAGGAGGTCGGAAAATCCCGACTTCCGCGTCGTCTCCGTGACTCCTACAGCACAAGCGTGTTTCTAGCAGGCGTCTTGTCCTGCAAACCCGGTCGTGTTAATCAGAAATGCCGACACGATTACCGAATCATCGGGTACGTGTGAACCTGTGTGGATTTATATCCCAGTCAGCCCCGTCAGGCCGCAGGATCGCTCTTCAGTTCGCGGCTCTGGATGAAGTC
Source organism: Parauchenoglanis ngamensis (assembly GCA_030014255.1). Lineage (NCBI taxonomy): Eukaryota > Metazoa > Chordata > Actinopteri > Siluriformes > Auchenoglanididae > Parauchenoglanis > Parauchenoglanis ngamensis. The sequence continues at coordinate 1,728,599 of JAQMYM010000038.1, read as the reverse complement.
ACCGTGTACAGTAGGTGATGTAAACCACGGCAACTACATTTTCAACAGACTTCCAACACATCCATCATTCTGCGTTTTATAAAAGCTCCCGTGTTCATAAAATGCTTTCCTTTATATCTCGTCTCCAGCATTTTTTCATCATTTACATTTACAGCATTTAGCGGATGCCCTAGAGTGAAGAGCTTTTTAGTCTTCATCAAAAACATCCACAAAAACACAATATAAGCTCACTTGAAAAACAGATTAGCACCTGAGCACATGGCAATTTAACATTTTCATGAGATTTTTTTTTTTTTTTTTTTTTAGGTGCTTTTCTGGAAAGTGGCGCACACGATCATTTTACCTCAAAAGAAAATCATACCGTGTCCCTTTCTTTACGAAAAAAAAATCTAGTAAAACGGAAACTTTTAATCGTTTTCTGTCGTCAGACAAATTCTTTAACAGAAAACCCGAAAGTGGTTTCATTGCTTTTCAGAAAAATAAAAGAAACATTTCTTTCTTTATTTTTATTTGTTTTTTTTTTTTTTTTTTTTTTTGCCAAGGATCCCTAGATTTATGACCTGTAAAAACGGGGATATTTCATCATGGAGCACAAAAATATGCGCATACTAAAAAATTGCATGAAAACGGAATATCGTTGCTTGCACACATGATCGTTTTTTTTTTTTATTCCAGAAAACCTGAAAGTAAGAGTCATGCACGTGAGTGTATTAGACAGGGTTGGAATTTGATTCCGGTTTTTATCCAGTTCCCTTTTGATTCCAAAATGGTTACCAAAAAAAGGCGGATGATCACAAACGTTTCGATAACAAGACGTACCTTTTGACTGTTTACATCTTCAATTAAAGCATGTTGACTGCGTTATTGCGTTGAAGAGGCTTTTATATATACAACATGTTATGATATGAATTTTTTTATTAAAAAAACTCTAGTATGGCGAGAGAGCCACAGGGACATTTATTTTTATTGTGTTATATAGCCATGAGCCAACTGACATGGTTGTCAGTTAATTTTTTGATGAAAGAACTGATAAAAGTACCATAGTGCCTAACCCCGTTATCAATACTGATTGAAATGTGTGGGGTTGGTTTTTTTTGTTTTTGTTTTTGTTTTTTTTTTACGAATACTTGGCATTTTGGATCGAGTTCTACCCAAAACCCGGTTCCCGACCCTCGCATTACACCCTGTCCTTTTCTTTCAGGGGAAAAAACCACCCCAACTTGCGCAAACAGCAAACTTTCTGACTTATTTCCTTTTTACATGCGTTCAAGACATTTCTCCTGGCATGTTCGCCTCAGCGGTGCCGCAGATTTACGACACGTAGAAACCGACATATTTCAACACGAATCACAAAGAGACGTCCGTTATCAATCATTTAATAAAGTCGCGTGTTGAAGTTTCCGTACTCCTCCAACTCGCGTTGCGTGCACATCCCTTGCGTACATACTCCGAATGATTTACGGGTAAATCCATTTGTATCCGGCTCGCTAAATAAAACGAGGCGCCGCGTCGTTAAATAAAACGAGATGGATAACGGAGCTGATCAGGAGGAACAGCGATATCATGGCTCCAGTATGAGCATCGCTTCTTTTTCCCAACACATCCAGCGCCGTGAGTGTACAGGAACACCTGGTGTGAAAGAAACCCTTGGAGACGCCTAAGAGCTGCTTTCGGAGGATCGCGGTAGAGCTCGGCTCCGTCCCAAACGCTACAATTCATGTCTAGTGTTGTGTCAACAATACACATAACACGGGTCAAGAGATGAAGTACAGGGAACTGTTAAGAAACGATGATTAAGGCCTGGGCTGCATCTAAATATACATTTCCTTCTTAACCATATCGCAGGCCTTTTGTCCTGGTGGAGAAATGATCTTCACTGAATACAAGCTCTGTTGGAGTGGAGAAAAACAACACTAGTCCGGTTTAACATGTCTGTATTTCCATTCGATACGTTAGAGGGATGAAGGCTTTTGATAAAAATAGCATTTTGTAATTACATTGCTGCACACATTATGCAATTCTGTTGTACATCACAGGCTCGCGCTGCTTTTGTTTAAATCCGGGAGCTTAATTCTCCTACCATGGGGATTTCCCCGGGAAAAGCATAATCTGCTTCAGATCTCACGTGCGAGTGTCAGGTCTCCACCATGCAGCACGGGGAAGCGGAGGCACGTTAATGAGTCTAACTGGCGTGTTAGCAGCTCGGCTCCGAGCCCTTTTTTTTTCCCGAGCCGCGGTCCGTTTATGACCGAGAAGATTGAAAGTGCCAGCGGAGAATACAGACTCTGAGCGCCGGCACGTTTCAAGGGAGGCGATCTATCAAGCGGCGAGAGCCGAGGCGTTTGGCCGCCTTACAAAAAGCGAGGAGTTATGTCCACGATGTGGAGTCATGTCCGAGAGAGCCATCGCCGCCATCGAGTTTGATTTACGGCCTTAAAACTGCAGGTGTTCACCTGAGAAGACGTCCCCCCGTCCTTCTTGCCGACATGCTGACGACACCTTGGCATGTCTGCATTTCCATGCCCTTGATACCAGAGTCTGGCATTCTTCTAGTCATGGTCTACATGGACAGGGCTGGATTAATGCCCCTAGCAACACGATTTCAAGTCTTCAAACTAATTAGTGATGCTACAGATTTGTCATTCAATAAGCGTTTACCAATCGCAGACCGAAGAATAACATCTCAAATGAATGGCAATCAAAGCATGCGGTTTGTAACAGGATAGATTTCCTCGGCGATGCTCGGCAAGATCGGATCTTTTTGTTTATAATGTTATGAAAGCACAAGCAAACCTCGATTAGGCTTTTCAGTGTTAGTAACGTGTTAATTAAATTAGGCCAATTGGAGCCTGCCTTCCTTTTCACAGCACTGAGTGTAGATCACGATCCTGTCGATCATACTGCAGCCACTCCGCTAATTCGCACTGCTTTCAGACGTGAGGTAGAAGTACGGCATTATCACACGAGCCGGTGTGCTGGAACGATATCATCATCCCTACAGCGATGTTTATCACCGGTTATATTCGATCACCAGACCTGACAGTCTTTGTGCTTGGCGTAGGAGCGTCACATAAACATCAGCGTGCGCTTGTACGAGTTATTACTCAAAAATCTGCCGAAAGAGTCCTCTTTTTCTCCTTAGTGAAAGGAGACAAGCAAATCAGCACATGATCTACGCAGGTGTTTTGAGCGCGCGCGTCCTGGAAGCCCCGCCCACTTTTTTCAGCCTAGAAAAAAACCATCCAGCTGAGGTTCCGTGATTCACGCAGTTCCCAGCTGCACATCTGATATTATTATTGCACACTCCTGTATTCTCTACCATGATGGTGGGAATGCTCGTTTTCCTGTCTTCTGGTCTACACTAAAGCTCGATGCGGTTTTGCTCACGAGGCCGAGTAAGCAGGAAAGAAAGGCTTTAGTTTCTGTGCTCGGGGTCAAAGAGGAGCCGATGTAAGATGACTCGTATCAAATTATACAGCCGCTTGGAATCGGCTTCAGAAAAATTCTTCGGTTCGCAGTGGAACAGTAAGAGGCTAGTTACGAAAACCGGTCGATCCCGAGCATCATCGTGCCCCCGGATCCCGAGTCCAAGTTGATCAAAGACACGGCCCATCGCCGACGTCGGTAAGGGAACGGTTCTGGAGTCCGTGCCGGAGAAATCGGAATTTCTAGCATTTGTGCTCACAGACTTGAGAGCTGATTCAGTAACGGTGGCGAGAACAAGCGCTGTAACGCATGAACGCGTTTTCCTCAGGATGACGCTCATCACGAATGCAGCGAAACCAGTCATAAATTGTTTAAGCGAAGTAAAGAGAAGGGGTCAAGCGATGGCTGCGCACGTCGATCCAGCTGCACTCGCGAGGCAGTTATTTAGCTGGTCAGCCTATTAATGTGATAATAGCTTCATTAAATATTAAAATCAGTTCCGAACATTTCACCGCTGGCTATCAGATCAAACCGTGGCTCGCAAACCAGGGATTATTGTAAACCCCCGGTTATGTAAACATCCAGTCGTGCGCTTGTAGATTATATATAATACAGGTATAAGAATGTAACCGTCATTGAGATGGGTTTAGTTAGAGAGGTCACGGTGTTATTCATTTTATTTTTCAGAAGAAGTATGAGCGCATGTTTTTTGACACTTGTCTGTACCGATACAATCAGTCAGGGTCGTCACGCAACATTTTATTTATCTCTGTTTGTCTCTGTGGTTTAAATGGCGGCCATGAAAAGTTTTCATGCATTCACATTACCGGGCTTGGTGTTTTTTGTTTTTTTTATCTTTATTTATTTATTTATTTATTTTTTTTATAAATGATGGTGTGGTGATTTAGTGCATTAAAGCTAAGTGCATTACCAGTTCCGTTGGCTGCCTTGGATCGAGGAGGTACAACGTGAAGAAAATGAAGTGTTATTAGCTTCATGTTGTCTGCATCGTAATCCCTTATCGCCAGTGACCGATAGCAGCTGATCAAAAGCCACATACCGAGTAAGACTGTTCTTTTCGCTCACCGAGCTTATCTAGGACTTTTTTTCTCTCTCGCTTAAGACGCATACACGCAGGAGGCGAGACCTGGTAATGTGGGTGAGATCTGGCGACTTGTAGCGGTGACGGGTGAAATAACCGCTGACGGCGTGAAGTGGGCATGTCCCGAGTTAAACTGCTCTCGAGCGTGAGACGAACCAATAACGGGGAAAGATATCATCTTTAAGGAGTAAGGAGACTGCCTCTGCGACTCGCATCAGAATGGAAGAGCAGGGCCTTCTCCAACTATCCCGGATTATACCATCATTTTATAGGCTTGTTATTTTGTAACATGAGTGTTGATTTAGCGTATTTGAGCTAAGTGCATTAGCTCACTACGGATGGAGTAGGGCTGCTGCAGGTTTGGTTCCACTTCGGAAAAGCGTTTCTGTACAACTAAGTTTTCTTCTCTTCCTTGCATCGTGATACCTTGTTGCGAGAGACCGATCGTAGCTGATTACCAGGGGCGCGGTACTGCTTTCACTCCTGCGTAAGCGGCACAAACACGAGGCGATTTGCCGCGCGCGACCGTGAAGTTCAGCGGCAAGTGAAATAACCCCTGCCGACGAAGGTGGGCGTGTACCCCAAGTATGTGTGTGCCGCAAAGGATAACGCGTACTGACCGATTACACCAGCACCGAGTTTATCGTAAGGACATAACATCCACGACTTGAGTCAAAATGGAAGAGCAGCGCATCACGTTTGAGACGTTTTATCAGGTTACTCGTATCGTACGGAGACGCCGTAGTTCCTCCACTGAGAGCAGTTTGCAGCCCGCTTCGACTTGATCATGGAGTACATCCAGAGTTCATGGATTTGCTTGTCAGAGAGATCGTGTTCACTAGGATTACATCACACAGGGTCACGTGGTATCACACGTGGGTTTCAGACCGAAAACCTGATCCCAGTGCTCGTAGCAGTGCATCCCCGTTTGTTGTTCAATCCAATCTGGCAACCCGGATTTCTCCATAATCAATCATCTACGGGGTCTGTTCTTAATTTTCTAGGTTTGACCTGAAGGAATCCTAAATCATGTGCACATCTCAGATATAGATGTTACATAAACGTTATTCAAAGTGGTAGAAAAGAGGGAGTCGGTTTCTCCCTCTTAAATCCAGCTCCGAATAAAACCCTCGCTCGTATAAGTCGGCAGAAGCGCTCGTTCCTTTAACTGCCGTGCTTTCAGTCCTCCGTCTCGTACGGTTCCAACTTCCTGAAAAGATTAGGGTGCCCGAGACCTTTGCACAGAACTGGAGGTGTTATGAAAGTGAAGAGAAACAAAAGCAGAAGAGATCACGTTTAGTAAGTAGGCAGATATTTCATACCGATGCACACCGGGAGCAACACATTTCAAGGGAAAAAAAAACGGTTGCTCTTTTTTTTAAATGAACTGCGATAGCCTGCTGCCCTTCTTGGCTTTTTTTTTTCCTGCAAAGATGTAATGGATTTAAGATTAGCGCATTAGGGAGAGGAAAAGGATAAATGAGTAAGACGTATTCCCGACCGGTCTGTTTGTGACACGGACACACTGTTGTCGTAACCCCCCCCCCATGTTTGTGCAGCAGATCGGGTGATCTGATTGGTCGGCAGGATTAAGAACCGCTAGCTAGACTGATCTAGATGGTGCTTGGATCTCGTGGAACGTCGTTCGCGCCTCTATAAGGCAGAAGAGAGGTTTCTTCGCATATCCCGACGCAAATTGGGCAGGTCGTGACGATGTTGCTTGATCCGTTGCAATCATGGATATTATAGAAAATATAGTAATAAATGTAAAAGTAAAATCCACACAACGAGGGAGAAACTGGTCTACTCGCTCGCCATCGTCATTGATTTATTTAAACAAATAATCTTCATTTATTTCTGTCTACACATTCCCGATAAAAAGGTTAAAAGTCCACGAGTGTTTAGTTCGAGTTCACCGCAGGATGTAAAGTAAATAAACCAACTTTAACACACCGGCACTTGCTTCCAGAGAGCCATGTCGATGCTGCTAATCCTCCCTGCCACCTGATCAGTGTACAGCGCGTGCGCGCGTGTGTGTGTGTGCGTGCGCGCGAGGACGAGTGCGCTGTGCGTATTTCAGGCCTCCCGCCTCATCCCGCCTCAGCTCCACGGCACTGGAAGTCTCCGTGACACGAGCCTGCTTTGTTTTTTCCAGCGAGGACGTTTCAGCCTCGTAGCGACTCGGGCTCAAACACAGCCTTCGATTTGAGTGATGCCTCAATTCAGCTTCGAGGTCAACATGAAATGTCAGCCTTCTCCTCCTGCCAAAGGCACAGCCACGGTTGTCATAGTGATCATTACTCTACTTTTTTTTTTTCTTTCTTTCTTTCTTTTTTTTTTTTCCCTTCAATGATTTGTCGAGGGGATAGTGCAGCACGAGTTCTACACACCTGGCCCTATCCCCACACACACACACACACACACACCACAAGGATATAAAAGGATGGAGTGGAGTACAGGAGACGAAAATAACTCGCACTCCAGCATCCTCCTTTGGCACGACGGGTTTTTCGGTGTATTTCAGCGGCGTTATCTGGCTCACGTGTCCGTCGGCTCGGAGGAAGCCGAGATGGGTATCGGTGTGACAGAGAGAACAATGCGACGGTAACCATGGGCTGCCCTGGCCACCGTTTAACATGGAGATTGGAAAAGGAATCAGCGCACTGTCCTCCTGGACCTGCATGTAAATGAGGAGTCTCTCTCTCTCTCTCTCTCTCTCTCTCTCTCTCTCTCTCTCTCTGTCCGTCTCCCTCCCTAGTCCTTCCTCTCTAATGGTTGAGAAGCTGCCCTCCCTCTTTCCTGATTAGTGTCCCTGGTTTTGAGTGACAGGCTCGTGTCCAGGAAGCTAGCGCCTCAGGCTGCACTGCCAGCTGCTGTCAAACCAATATCACTATAAAAAAGAAAAACAGAAGACACCAGCGCCTTTTCTATTCTTTCTTTTTTCCAGAGTCCTACCTCCCCTGCACTCTCCCTCCCTCTCCTCCCTCTTTCTCCCTCTCTATGGGTGGCTGTGCTCTGGTTTGGACGTGTTAGCAGGACGGAGCGTGATTTACAGTAGCTGGACAGCTTCCCTGGCAGCGCTAACCCGTCCCTGCCCGGGTAGGCGGCCACGGCGCCGGAGCAAATGCCCGTTGTGCCACGAGCGTCACAACACCTACTCCTACCCACCCCTGCTTCCTGTCCCTCCGCTGCTCACACTGCTACTTTTATCTCCCTGGCAAACACACACACACACACACACACACACACACACACCACTCGGAGCCATCCTTCTGTTTCTATTTTGTTTGGGTTTTATAGTGATTCATCTAAAAGCCTAATCCGTCCTCCTCGCTCTGTATCTCTACACGAGGCCCCGCACTCATCAGTTAGAGCTCCAAAGGTAAATCTGAGATGATTAATTCTCAACTGACTCTTTTTTTTTTTTGTTGTTGTATGTATGCTTGTGTGTGGTCTTAAAGATTTAAACGGACGAGCGAAAGGGCGGTTCATCTGCAAAGAGGAATTTCAGAAATCTCCGGGCCAAAGGCGCCTCGTTCTCTTCCAAGAGCACTTTCACCTCTGGCACGGAGCCGGGCGTGCCCGCAGAGCGCCGAGGCCATGCTGGAAATACACAGATGGTAATATGTAGTACACCTCGCTATGACATGGCCGCCATTATATATAGCAAGGGCCGTGCTGCGAGCGAGGCCTCCTTCCAGCGCCGTGAAGGCATCGCACGCCGAGCGCGCTTACAGCTGCTTTACATTTCAGATGGAAATGCACATTTTTGTTGTCAGCGATTAGAGCTCAAACCTGGAACACACACTCCCGCTCGGACCACAAACCGCTGAGGAATATTTGAGTAGTACGGTTTCTCTCAGGGAGGGAAGAAAAAGTGTTTTTGTTTTTAATTGTGCCTTTGCACAAGGGAGGTGGAAATCTGTAGCTTTATAACAGCTACAAAACAAACATAAAGCCTTGGGATTCGACATCCAACTTCAAACAAATGAAAACATTTCTCTCGTATAAGTTGCGAGTTTTTAATCTCGCACACGAATACAGCAGATAAAGAGGAGAAAACCCGCTCGGTGGCCGCCGAAGTTCCCGGACACGCACCAAGGGTGCCAATACTTTGATCGTTAACGGAACTACACCGTGCAAAAAAATGGGTTTCCCGTACACGCCGTGATTATCATTATTGTACGAACGCGAATAAGAGCCAGCGTCTCGTCTCCGCTCTGCAGCGCCAGGTCGACCGCGATCACATGACCGTGCGGCGCAAACGTCCGAGCCCGACGAGAACACGACCCGCTAGAAACTCACGTGTGGAAAAACCTCACGTGTCCCCCTGAGAAACTAGTCTAGAATACGGCGTCTATATATGAAATAAAATAAATGTATTTAAATAAACCGTTTTATTTATTTAAGAAAATTCGAAGTGAAAAGGAGAGAAAAAAATGTAAAAACGAACAGTACAGTTTTAAAGATTAAGAACTTTCGCGGTTCCCCCGAAACTCGGGTCCAAATTAGAACCGAATCCAATATGGCAAGTTCTGGGTACCTGTAAAAAAAAATAGATTCCAGTTCTGCGATAATTCTTTATTATCACAAACAAAGGCTACAAATCCACAAGGAAGTACATGAAGAGTTGTACAGGTCCTGCGGAAGGCGTTATACCGAGTCCGTAAATTCTTCCGGCTCACTTTCTGACTCTGAACGTGGCTCTGACGACGTCTTGTTTCCGAGTGCAGCCGATCTCGCCAGGTGTGCCGATCCACAGATCTCTTTACGGGGCAGCGCCGATGGCCGAATAGGTTTGCAGATTTCTCAGAGAGCGAATCATGCAAACGGTACGCTCGCGCGGCTCGAGGGTCCGCGGCGTCATTCCTAGCGTAGTCGGAGAAGCACGTTTGTTACGAAGTCAAAGGAAGGCCCCTTGGCCACAACGGTGTGGAAGATGGACCACGGTAAACACTCATGTTCGCTTTTGTTATCTCTTACCTTTCTGGAATCATTTTGTAAATCGGGGGAAAAAAGAGTGAATTTGTTCCTCATCACACCTTTATTTAGAAAGAACAAAACGAGAAGACACTTTGTTATGGCTGAAACTCGTATGTAGTGCAATACAAGCAGATACACAAGTTGTGATGTTTACAGTCTGGACTGCTGGACTTTCTTACGATCATTCTCACGTTTGTCTTCTCCTCATCAAGCTGGACTGATTTAAAGCTCCCCACTAAAGCGCCAGCGTTGCTCCATATTTGTCTCCACCAATCTGGACTCTCTGGTCTTCTTGCGAGACCGACCTGATTGTGAGAGTTCCCCAATTAACAGGATCCCCTCCCTCCCGCTGAGCTCCGTTAGTCACTCGAGACAGCGTGAGACCCGGCTGTGTGTGTGTGTGTGTGTGTGTGAGAGAGAGAGAGAGATTCCCGCCATTTTCTCAACCGTGTGCTAATAAGGCAGCGCTGACCGCCAGGCGCGCTAATTAGCATAGCTCTCGGCCATGGCACCACCCAGCCTGGACACTTCATTACCACCGACCACTCCTCATCCTCCTCCATCCCTGAACCCGCCCTCTCGCCCTTCGCTCTACTGGCTCTCTCACTAACAGTACTCACTCCCAGCATGCACCTCGAGTGCCAGGAAATGGCTGCCAAAAGGGTGCCAATTAGTTTGGCTTTTGGGTTTCGCTGCCTTGAGCATTACTCCAGCGTGAGTCCGCCGTTCTCCCCTCCGAGTCCTGGAAGGCCACAGCACCGCACACTCCACCGTCTTCACCTGAGATCATTCACACGCGCTAATTAGTCCTTCGGTGTAGGCGCGTGTTGACGTGCAGCTCTCGTTGCGGCCAGCACGACGTTGATCTTGTCACAAAATTGAAAAGTGACTCGATGAACACAACGTTGGATCCAAGCGCGCAGGTGATTTATAGCTCCACTAACGCGAAGCTGAGGAGCTTTCCGTCGATTCCTATTCCGGTTCTTATCCATTCCCCTGTTTTGATTCCAACGTGGTGGGAAAAAAAAAGAGGTCAGATGTTTAGATAACCAAAATATCTTCATTCTTTTAAAGTAAATAATTACATACTAATCTTTGCTTTCAATAATAGAGGGTCCTCATGTTCAAGCGGAACCGAAATTCGAATTTAGTTTTGCTACCAGACCTTATAGCCAAGTCGTGTTTATAGCTACATATGTAATTTTTTTCATGTATTGCTTCAAGTGTTCAGCTTAATAGATTTTATAGAAAAAAAATCACATAGGTAAGCAAAAGCGGTGTGGTGCCACTTCTAATACATTTGGTCACTTGGTATACTTCCTGTGGCTAGCGTGGTGTTAACATTGAAACCATGGCAACTGGAAGTAAATTAAAGATAGGAACACCCATTAGCGATGGCCATAGAGCGATTTGGGAGAGCTAGTGTGGAACATGTGTGTGTGTGTGATACTAAAGGATGAAGTGTAAACAGTTAGCGATGATCCAGCACAGCAGAGTATCATGAAGTCTGTTGCAGCAGGGGATGGACGTGAACTGCACTTTGCGCTCCAGTCTTGTGAGTGAGACGTGCACTGCAGAGCATGCACACTCGTCTGTTTGCGACGGAGCTGTAGCAGTCGGACCCTCGCTTCTCCGGCAAACCAGTGTGAGTGCGGAATATTGATGGCTGCGCCCTACTTTAATCGACTAATGGCCTCTGTGCCTGCTTTTCGCTCGGCTGAAGCAGCCTGTCCTCTGTTCTCCACCTCCCTCCACCCCCACCCCGTGCCCTCCCTGTGACCTCGGGTCAGCCGGGCCGATTTTTATGGCCCGCTGAGTGCAGAATAGCCGCAGTATGTCAGTAGACAACCTCACACAAGTCATGTGGCCCTGGGAGGAAAACCAGCAGCGTCTCCTCTGCTTCCTCCGCCTCCTCCTCCTCCTCCTCCTCCTTTTCCTTTTCTCATCCCTTACACTCACAAAGACGGCGATTTCACTCCATAACTGTTTCTGAGCTGACGCTCCTCACTGTTTTCCAGTTAAAGGTGCAGTATTTAAGATCAGGTCTCGAAGATAAGTAAATGGATTTGGCATTTGAATGAAGCTCCGCCCCCGGGATCTGCAATGCCCCTTTGTGTTCATGAAACTCCACCCCCAGGATCTGCAATGCCCCTTTGTGTTCATGAAACTCCGCCCCCAGGATCTACAATGCCCCTTTGTGTTCATGAAACTCCGCCCCCA
>JAQMYM010000038.1:1674765-1690893 GCA_030014255.1 Parauchenoglanis ngamensis | reverse complement strand
GTGTAGGAGGTGTGGCCTCTGCGCCTCAGTGTAGGAGGTGTGGCCTCTGCGCCTCAGTGTAGGAGGTGTGGCCTCTGTCTTTTTTAGCACCTGTCAGTCTCAGTGATGGAAGTATAGGTAAAGTGTTTGCACAATACTGATTCGAATGATAGCATAGTGTATTAAACCAGCTCTACATCACATGGTATATAGTTGTCATCCACTTTGACTCCATCTTTCATACATCAGATCATTGTTCACATGTCGATCATCTCGTCTCTGGTGGGAATGGAAAACTAGCACATGAGAAAGATGGACAGATATTGTGTGTAGAGAAGGTCCTCTGGAGAAAGTGGGGTTTATTGTGAGTTGTGTCCGAGAGAAGCACAGGCCTGTGTTCTGTTCTTAGCAGTTTAAGAAAGCGGCTCCACGTCTTGATATTAATTATTAATCTGGGCCTGATTAGAAATGGCCTACTTCTGCAGCAGATCGCTTGAGCAGGAAGGGCTTGATTAGCCTCACGCTAACCCGCAAAGCAGCTCTGCTCCATTCCCCATTACTCCACTGTGCATAATAACACATCATACTCAGCAGCCTTTAGGCTTAATGGAGACAGTCAAAACAAACATGCTGTGCAGTCAGTTTGTTAGATCTGACCTGGCCGTAACGTGGCCCTCGGGCCAGAAGCGGCCGCTTTAATTACTCTCCGAGCACCTCGTCATCATTTTGAGCACACGCCATTTTAATCACGCTCTGAAATTGACCTGATAGCTTTATTCCCTGGCATTATCAAATGCTCGCCTTTGCGCCGGGCTAATCCTGACAGTTAGCAAAACGATAAGCATGAGCCTGACAAATAAACACCACTGCGTATGTAACGAGGACATGAATTAACAAGGCGCAGCATTCAGAAGGGCTTTGTGCTCATGTGTCAGGGAAAGATATGAGCTTTTTATGCAAATAGAGCATAGTGATCTTCACAGAGATCTGACTCCTCTTCAGCAAATAAAGTGTTTGCTTTCTGTATGAGGTGCAGACAGCAGTGCAAACGCACACCGACTGTGTTATTGTCCGCGCTCGGAGAAATTTATCATGCGCCACTATGAAAGATCACCGTGTGTGCGGTTATCCATCCAGGAGGGTTTTCATGCTTTAGTACTCGTTTTGTGAATTATTTTCACTGCTTGAAGTGTGCCATTTAATCCAATATTTCACATTTTCTCAGAGGAAGAATGTTAAGCTGGAAATATGGCTGGGCGTTATGAATATCGATAAAGCGATGCAGAGAAATACCTCCGAAAGGTATATCATTATATATTTGTGAAACATTTTTTACTAGCGATGACAAACTGCTTACTTACATGATCATTAAAAGTTCTGTAAACATTTTTCCCTCTGGTGTTAAAGAATTACATTTTCTAGACATTAAAAAAACCCAGGATTTTTTTTTTTTTTTTTACGAGACTACTGTTTTGCTGCCGTGTCTTCAAGTATTGTGATATATATATATGTACACATGTTTACGGTCATCCCAGATTAGTTCCATGACATTAAATGTAACTTTAAATGGATAAAAAAGTTTACTTCTTTAATGAACAAAATATTGATCACTTTGGAATAACACTTTAGGGTATGGCGTTATGAGAAAGTAATCAACTCTGGTGTGTTAACTGTGGCTCCACTTTGCCCCACGTTGATTATTGCTCTAACCTCAACGCTGATTATTTTCCTGTAACAGCACATCCGAGGCGCGAGTGTCAGGAATAGTTGTCGAGGCAGAATAACGAGCTATAGACGAGCTATCTGTGCATTTTGCGAAACGGAAGTCGATTCATGTTCAGGGTCTGGAATTTTGTCGAACCCGGAGTCTGTAAACGTTCTCGGGTTCTGTGCAGAATTCCAGAGCAAATGTCATGGCTTGTCAGTTGGTTCCACCATGGCTTGTGCAAACAGCTGGTACAGGAAGTGATGAAAGGCCTTGATGATACCCGTGTTGTCCACTAATGCCGTGTACGTCCTCCTGCTCTGAGCGTGTTACGCTCGACTGTGTGTCGAGTCTCAGGATGCCACTATAACGCTTCAGTCCTGTCTCTCCCAAAATAACCCTGCTCGCTTCACCTTCCTCCCAGCATCCTCCTCCGAGCTCTTTATGTGCGGCCCAGATGCAAAACGAGCCCTCCGAACACATTCTGCCCCCGAGGCATTGCACAGAAAAAGCGGATAAATAAATAAATAAATATCCCTTCTGCACTTCAAACGCATGACGGTTATTGCTACGGCTTCAGTGATAAAGCACCAGATGGAGAAAATACTATTTTGTGTCTCGACTGTGTGTTTTTTTTTTTTTTTTTTTTGGTTTGGAGTAGAGACGGTTCCGAATGCCTGGTTCATCCCTCTGTCTTTATCTCTCTGTCCCAGCGGCGAACCAGAAGGAGGCGCTGAAGAGTGGGTTCTGCGTGAAGGATGAGCCCGAGGCGGAGGAGGCGTTGAGTCCAGCAAGATGTCCACCGTTCAGCCTGGGCCACGACGCCCCTGCGGTGCCCGGCAGGCCGCGTCAAGAGGGCAGCATCCTCAGCCATGACATCAGCGTCAAGGTGGCGTCCGAACTGCTCATGAAACTCTCAGGTAAGACGTTCAGGCTCTCTGCGGTGGAGGGAAAATCTGACAGTCGGTTACTTGTTACAGCGAGCAGCGCTGGTGTTCTAACAGCATCAAAACCTGTGAATAGTCCACAATACTCTGAAACCTGCACACTGATGGTGATGTATTAATGTCACCAAACGTCATATTGTTAGTATGCGTGCTGGATTTCAGAATGGTGAAATTTTTATTATATTTTGTCAAGTTACTACCGTTATTACTATAACTAATCGTGCTATTATAGGAAAATAATCAACTACAGGTCGGTGCGCTGTGGAACTCCAATTTTATTTTTATTAAAAAATGACATCATGCTTTTCATCCGTTCCTGGGGTGTGTTCAAATCCGGCAAACTGAAATTCGGCGAGCAGGTTTTCTATTTTAACTTTTTTTTTTTTTTTTTTTTTTAACATCTTTGTGTAAAATGTACAAATTCAGCCAGGTCAGCCTACTCCAACCACGTTGATCTCTAGCCCAGTGGTTTTCAAACTGGGGTCCGGGGTCTGTGAAGCACAGCCAGGGGGTCCATGTGGAAATCACATCGTCGCATCAGGAAAGTTTATTATTATTGTTAGGCGTCCAAGCACACATGCCAGCTCAGACCTAATGTGTTCCATCAGTGGAAATTTCAGGAATAGACAGTTCTATGGCTGCAAAAAGTACAATTTAAACATTTTTACTAATATTCATGAAATGAAATCTATATTAAAGGGGTCTGTGGAATTTATTTTGCTGCTAATGGTTTGAGAACCACTACTCTAGGCTGCTAATAACATCCAAGGTATCATTTCAAAATTGAAATCCCTAACACTTTAACGGTATGTTATGGGTGTGAGTTAGTCTAAAATAACAACCGCAGGGAGCAATACTATCCTAAAGCTAAGGATTGGTAACGCTTGCATACAAAAAAAGAGGCTTTCAGAAAAAGTATTGACGCAACTGACAGTTAGGCTTAAGTTAACCGCTTGAATTATTGTAAGACGATTAAATAAAATCCCCACACTTGCGTATATTTTCTGGGATAGCGCCCATCTGGGCACACATCTCCTTTAATCTGTCGTCCGTGCTTGTTTGCTGAGAGCTACCTCCTTTGTGTGTGTTGGATTTGGTATCCACCCTTAATTCCACAAATCCTCCGTTCCGATTGGTCAGAAAGTGCTGAATACTTTTCTATAACAGCAGCTTCGACAGTACAGGAGTTACTTTTTCACAGAAATAATGATGGCAAGCAAACAGTCCGGTGTCTCCATGGATACATTCCAAAAAACGCATAAGTGTGGTATTATGTCATTTTCAAGCTAATCGGCTAAGCATTTAGGAGCCAGAGCAAAGCTTAAATCAATTTATTGATTTATTGAACCTGATTTCATGAAAAATACAGATCTAAATTTAAACAAAAGCAGAATTTAGTAACTCATGATTAAAGGTACACCGCGTGACAGTAACTCGCAGTTCATTCTATCTTTAACACCTTTCGACCAATCAGATTGAGAATTCAGCATTGGTAGAAATAACAATGCTTAAACTCAGCGTTGTGTTGCAAGGCCCGTTTATGAGAGATGAAGCTCCAGAGCACACGACTGGGTGTGTTCATGTCCATGAACTCATCATTAGCGTGTTTTCCGTCTGAGATCTGTGGGAATGGGAAGGCGGTGAGGTCAGACTTCTGTGGACGCTCTTACTGAGCCCAGTGTCTGAGACTTCAGGAAATAATTAGAACGAGTGGAAATCTCTGCAAAATTCCGCCTCGTCCTGCTCTTGTATTATTTATTCCCCTCGTCCTTTCATACACTCTCTTTCTATCACTCTGTTTCTTTTTTTTCCCCAACCACCACCATCATCCCAAACGCCTTTCCTTCACTCCTTTCCTTCACTCCTGCATTTTAGGCAGAAACTTGAGGGTCAATTCTTTTTCATGTTGTGCAGTCGATATCCTTTTCATGCCCAGCAGTGCTGTGCCAAAACAAACCTATCGATTGCTCTTTTGGGGCCACGGGCCCAATCTTTATCTGAACTTTAGAAGACGGGGGCGACTGTAGTTCAACACTGAGAGGTGTTCTGACCCATTCTTCATCTGTCACCATCTTCAGAGACGCCAGATTTCTGTGCCTATGTATAAATCTGTTCGAATATCCTACAATGCTGCCGTCGGGGAACTTCAGAAGTGCACTGGAGGCAGTATGCTTGAGATGCAGGAATGCAAGGTTGTTGCATTTGGATTGAAATTCCAAACTTTTTAGGATACCGAAGATCCTTTCAGTGCACTCGGTACTGTTTTTGACTTTAGAGTGTATAATTGTAAAAGAGTAATGATTTGTAATCCAACTGTCTGGGGTCACCCAGAAGAGACACCTATAGCGGTATAGAAATAAAATTAAATCGAGGTAACTGAATCTCCAGTTCTCTTGCAGCCCTTCGGTACACTGCATATTGAACTCTTATATAACAGCCTTTTCATTTTTCATCTCACCAGCCCAAAACGCCAGAGTTGGCCTGAAGAGAAGGCCTCGATGCCTCTGTTGTGGCATGAGTCAATATTCTCACAGCATAACCGATGCGATGAGATAAACCAGACAGAAACCAGCCATTTTCAACAAGAGCTGGTGATTTACAGCAACAGGATGCCGAGTGACCGTTAAGGATTACATGTGGGCGGAATGAATAAAATTTAAAAGGGTTTTCACACTTTCGTACTCAGGACCATTTGGGGTGGGACTCATAATTGTGGGTTTGTGTTCTCTTCCAAACAGTGGATACTCAATTCATGCAATAGGCGCTAGGGTCATCCTGTTGCTGGTTTTATTCATTTCATGTGGTGCGAACACTAAAGCAGTTGGTTAGTTTTTGGATGCATTGCATGATTTCAGGAATCTTTCAAACAAAGATTTTTTGCAGATCTCTTATAAGATGATTTTTTTTATCCATGTAGGCCAGCTCAAAGTGCTCTCAGTGCAAGTACTTGCACCACAAATGTGCACTAATTCCAAAGCTCCAGTCCAATGCAAGTGTGATTTTGTACACACTGATCAGGATTGTACCCGCTTGTGCCACAAAAGGTGTGCTGTGGTATCTGACACCGAGACATTAGCAGTTGATCCTTCAAGTCCTGTAAGTTGCGCGGTGGAACCTCAATGGATCAGACTTGTTTGTCCGGCACATCCCACAGAAGCTCGATGAGGTAGAGATCTGGGGGAATTTAGAGGCCAAGGCAACACCTTGAACTCTTTGACCTGTTCCTCAAACCATTCCTGAACAGTTTTTGCAGTGTGACAAGGTGCATTATCCTGCTGTCAGAGGTCATTGCCATTAGGAAATACTGTTGACACAAAGGGGTGTACTTGGTCTGCAATGAGGTTTGTGTGTCAAAGTAACAGCCACATGAATGCCAGGACCCAAGGTTTCCCTGGAGAACTTTGCCCAGAGTATCACATTGCCTGCACTGGGATGATTTCTTTCCATAGTGCACCCTAGTGCAATTTTCCCCAGCTGTTCACATGAAGTAAACGAAAATGTGATTCATCAGACCAGACCACCTTCTTCCATTGCTCCATGGTCTAGTTCTGATGCTCATGTGCCCACTGTAGGAGTTTTCTTTAGGAGTCTGAACCGTCTGCAGCTATGCAGCCCCATACACAGCAAGCTGCAATGCACCATGTGTTCTGACGCCTTTCTATCATAGCCAGCATTAAACTTTTTCAGAATTTGTGTTACTGTAGCTCTTCTGTGGGATCGGACCAGACGGGCTAGCTTTCGCCCCCACACACATCAGTGAGCCTTGAGTGCCCATGACCCTGTTGCTGATTCACCAGTTGTCCTTACTTTGACTGGGAACACCCCACAAGGCCTGCCGATTCGGAAATACTCTGACGCAGTCATCTACCCATTACAATTTGGCCGTTGTCACAGTCGCTCAGAGCCTTACGCTTGCCCGCTTTCCTTGCTTCCAACACATCAACATCGAGAACCGATCGCTCACATGCCGCCTAATATATCCCACCCCCTTGACAGGAGCTATTGTAAATAAGATAATCAGTGTTCTTCACTTTACCCGTCAGTGGTTTTAATGTTATGGCTGATTGGTGTATCAGTACCCATAACTCTTCAGAATCACAAAATGTAATGTGACGAACCAATCAAATTACTCCGGTTGCGGCACTAATGGCACCAGGGCAGATGGCTTCCACATCTCATGTAGATCATGCCACGGTTGAAGGAAAACCAAGATCACCATTTTTCAAGAAGACCAGGAATTGGTTCACACTTAACCAATCATACCAAACTTGGTAAATCAAGTCCGGGGAAAAACCACAAGTCTGGAAATACTGATGTGACGACTACCAGTAGAAGTGAGAGACACTAGTACACAAGGTTCCTTTTTTCACCCATTGTGATGCATTATTTGGGTTTATTGGTTCCAGATATTCGCTTCTGAACCAGTCAGTGATACTCGTCACGATGCGACAGACTTGGCGCATTTGTTTTACCCAGATAGAATGGTGTTTCTGCCATAAATAAGCAGCGTTAAGCTAAGCGTGAAGAGCAAATGTTGGTATTGGCCCATTCTGACTCCAGTAGACCATAATGCACTTCATGTTTATAATTTATGCACAAACATTTTTATTTCTAACTAGATGATAATATTTCTGATTGGGTGGTTTGGCTTATATTCTGTTGTTTGTGTCCATATCACACTAGCAAGTGAAATAATGCCAGTCAAGATGGGAATGTCCACTAGTGACACAACAAATCTGATCACCTTGGGCGATTCAGGGACAAAAATTTATTTTTGGTATATATATATATATATATATATATATATATATATATATATACATACATACTCGGGCATAGGAGGCAACATTCTGAAAGCTATAAAGGTATTTGTGAAGGCAGCAATATGTCACGGTGTTGCCAAGATACTGTTCATGAACCTCAAAGACTTTAATAGGTTAAATAAAGCAGTTTTATGATAATAGAAAAATATTCTATGGGTGCTATATAAAAACGGACGACAAAATGGCAGGTCTGTTACACTGTGGGAGGCATTTATTTATTTTGCTAACATGATTTGGCTCCTTAAAAGGGAAGTGTCATTGCAAATCAGTCCAAAGTTCTTGACTGATCACCTTTATCTTATTAGGAAACATTTCTACTCTGGTGGGTGTGGATGACCTTGCCCTCATCCACCGGGCACCAGGGGTTACTGAGTGGTATGTTGAGAATGAAAACGATGCAGATCACATGCTATGGCCTTCACGCTCATCACGTATGGAGATTTTCAAGCCACGTCATCGTCAAAATGGCACCGTTGCGAAATTCTTCTAGGAAAATGGTGTTCATCGGGCCAGTCCAGGTCCAGAGACGGCCTGATATATTCCTCGTCCATCGTGACAAAAAACAACAAAATGACGAGGTGTTTCAGAGTAGGAAAAAGAAGAATGAAGATCCGCCAGCATTTTATCACATCGTTTCCCTTTTCATCTCCGTAAAGTTAATCTCTACTCTGTTTGCTGTTCCTGCAGAGGAGCCTGCTAAGGTTGCAGACGGTTACATCATCTCCTCGTGCTCTCTAGGGTTGAAGGTCAGAGCCTAGATCTCGGACACTCGTCTCTCCTGCCAGTGCTTTTGGTCCGGAGTGACGGGCACATTACATCCCACCTCCAGTCTCCCTCATGTCTAATCACATTATAGGAAGCGTTTGTCTTTTTCTTTCCTAGGCTTTAAATGTTTGTGTACAACCAGAATATAATACAGGAAATATTTTTCCAACATGTGCTTAGGGACGATTGGCACCATTTTTGATTAAAATGAGGTGTGGTGGCAACCCTTCACACAGACAGATTGCTTGACTTGCTGCCCCATGTCTGTGTGGGGTTTCCTCAGGGTTCTCCAGTTTCCTCCTACCTCCCAGACACATGCTGGTAGGCGGATTAGTTGCGATAATTTCCACTAGGCTGTTCTGCGATAGATTAGGATATATTCCCATCTCATAAACGGTGTTACACAAGGATAAAGTGCTTACTAAAGATGGATGAATGAATGAATTGTCCCGATGTCCGATAGAACAGTTTCCTTTGGTATCCGTCTCAGTCAACATGTTTGTTCTTATCATGTGACACTTGTAGTTTCAAAATTGCATTATATTCTAAACATTTACTGATGGACTACAACAGCTGCCCCTACACTTCTGTTATCATTGAGATGCTTGTAAATGTACGATTTTTTTTTTTTTTTCTTCTTCTTCTTTTTTTCCCACCGTAGGAAAACATGTCAAAGTTCTTATCTCTGGTGACCACACACACAGACTATAGATATGTGAGATAGAGATGAAGTTGAAAACACTGGAGCATCCCTTTAACACAGATTATATACACATTATCACTGATTATCAGGATAGCATTGTAATATTCACGCAGCAGTGGAAGCTGGTGAAAATAATTACCATGAATTTGCTTTAAATCGTTTTGAAATTACGCTCGTCAAACACCTACGCAGTCATCCCATCATGAGTCACAATCAATAAAACGTCGCGGCTAAATAGCACGCGATTCCTTTTTATCTGCCTGAGCGGCGTCATGAAATTAGTTTTATATTTTATCTGGGTCGGCATGGACAAGTTTGTAATAGAGAGCGAGAGATGGAGTCTATTACAGAGGATGATGGAGGGTGATTCAGTGCAGTTTGTGCTCGCGCGCGCGCGCGTGACAGGTCCCCACACCAGTTGCTGATGTTCTCTTGCTCTTTCCGTCTTTTGCGCTGCGTTGTGACTCAGCTCTTCCTACAGAGAGCCTCTTTATGCGTGCGCGGCCGAACTGTCGAGGCCCTGGGTCACAACTCCAGTGTGTGTCCGTGTCTGTGTTTTTGTGTGTGTGAGACAGTAAGTGAGGAAGGGAGTGTGGGTGAGAGAGAATCAGTAAGAGAGCAACAGAAAAAAAAAAAGAGTGAAGGAGCAAGCAGTAAGCAGATACAGTATACGGGAAACACACCATGCGCAAGATCTAATGGACTCGTTTCATGTGTGTAAACTCAGGGTCAGCACGCCGGCGTTTCACACACGGACAGAAAACAGCAACAGCTTAGCAGCTCGTTTATTTCCAGTCAAGAGAGAAGTGAACTCTCTCAGCTTAACAGCCGTGACTGACAGCTTGGTGAAGGACACACACTCAGCACATGCAGGAAAAGGCTTCACTAAATATTAGTGCGTAATAATAACTTTTTAATAAACCATGCAGTATTAGTCACTTCACCTGTCAGTGGGTTTGGTGTTGTGGCTGATCCATGTGGTTAGTACCTACCAGAAGTGGTCCAAGGAAGGACCGCCAATGCACACGTGGAGCGAAAGCTAGTGCATCTGGTCTGATCCCATAGAAGAGCTCCCGTAGCACAAATTGCTGAAAAAGTTCATGCTGGCTGTGAAGGAAGGTGTGAGAACACACAGTGCATTGCAGCTTGCTGTGTAGCTGCAGACTGATCCGACTGCCCATGCTGACCCCTGTCCACCACTGAAAGCACCTACAGTGGGCACGTGAGCATCAGAACCCCACCATGGAGCAATAGAAGAAGGTGGTCTGGTCTGACGAGTCACATTTTCTCTTGCATCACGTGGACGGTCGGGTGCGTGTGCATCACTTCGTTGGGGAAGCGATGGCACCAGGATGCACTACGGGAAGAAGGCAAGCCAGTGGAGGCAGTGTGATGCTCTGGGCAATGTTTTTGACATGTAGCACCTACCTAAACATTCTTGCAAACCAAGTACACCCCTTCATGGCAACGATATTCCCAAATGACAATGGCCTCTTTCGGCAGGATAATGCACCCTGCCACACTGCAAAAAAATTGTTCAGGAATGGCATAAGGAACATGACAAAGAGTTCAAGGTGTTGCCTTGGCTTCCAAATTCCCCAGAACTCAATCCGATCGAGCATCAGTCGGAATGTGCTGGACAAACGAGTCCGATCCATGGAGGCCCCACCTCGCAACTTACAGGACTTGAAGGACCGTGGTGCCAGATACCATCACACCTTCCGAGGTCGTGTGGAGTCCATGCCTCGACTGGTCAGTGCCGTTTCGGTGGCACAAGGGAGGGATACCTACACGATATTAGGCTGGTGGTTTAAACGCTATGGCAGATCGGTGTATATCTGCAGGTACGTCAGTTATAGAGCAGTCTAAATAATAGATCAGTAGATTTTGTACTTTTTAAAATGTTCTCATTGAACGACTGCGAGAAGTCTAATCTGATCTTAGATCTGGTCTCAAACAATGCTTAAAATGTGCTAAAATCTCCATCCTGCTTTTACACCCACTCCGTCCTCACCCATCACACGTTCACCTCGAGTGAAAAAGCTTGACTCATGGCAGGAGAGACAAGGTTGTCAGGCTAAATGAGTAATTTTTGTGTTTTTTTCTCTTTTAGCAGCTGAGGTGTTTGACGTGTGTGTGTATGTGTGTGTGTGTGTGTGTGTGTGTGTGTGTGTGTGTGTGTGTGTGTGTGTGTGTGTGTGTGTGACTGCAGAAGGGCTCATGAGTGTTGAGCGAAATTATCACCTGGATATCAGGGATGGTGCTGACATAATTGTTGTACTGTGTGTGCGTGTGTGTGTGCGCACTTGTAATTGCTTTATATTGAGGACCAAAACACATTTTTAACCAAGAGAGTGAGGGCATTTTTGGGAAGTGAGGACATTTTGGCTGGTCCTCACTTCTTCAAAGGGCTGTTTAAGGGTTAGGATTTGGTTTTACGGTTAGAATCAGGTTTAGGTTAGGCTAAGGGTCGGGGTTTGGCATTTCGTTGTTATGGTTAGGGTAAGGGGCTAGGGAATGCATTATGTCACTGAGTGTCCTCACAAAGATAGAAGCGCGTGTGTGTGTGTGTGTGCATGTGCATGGGCAGACGAGAAGCAAGACAGCATGTCCACTCCAGCAGCAGTGAGACAAGTGTCTCTGTTTCTGCTCATACCTGCCCATTGTGAGGAGTTGCATCATCGCTTATGTAAAGTAGGTCACTCCGGCCCCCCTCCTGCCCTGATCAGCCAGTTAGCAGCTCTGGCCGTCTGATTGGCGCCGTTAGCACCAAGCGGCTAATTACCGCTGCCTTGTCAGTCCCTCTGCACCGGCCGAGGCTGGGTTTCAACAGATGGGCACTGATGAGGAGCCACACACATACACACACTCAAGCACACACACACACACACACACAGAGACATTGTATCCTCGTACCTGGCCAACACGCTGCATGTTTGTCTTTTCTAAGATACCTAAATCTTAACAAGTTGATAATTGTAATAACAGTAATTTATAAAAGGACATGAGTCTCCGCCCCTTCATTGAGCTTCGTTCTATTGGCTATGACGAGTCTCGCATCTCCGGTAGCGCTGTTTACATTCAGCACTACAGCGAGGCAGCAACATCTAACTTTTAATTTTTTACTTACAATAAATACATCGTGTCGGGCTAACATTAATTTGGGTGTGCGTTTATAGCAATAGGTTTTTTTTCTTACCTTTAAAGTAGTTTATGTATGATGAAGCATCCAGTCTGATGCCTTCCTCCAGCTTGCTAAAGGGCCTGCGTCCACCAGATGCCTTTTTTTGCGTTGTCAGCGCCCACGACCTCATTTTAAGAGCTCTTCTCTCAAGTACTTATTGTTGCTAGGTTACAAAAAAAAAAACCCATCATCTAGCACTTCCGCATTCTTTCATTGTGAACGTCAAGTCTCTATTTTAAAGGTTAGCTTAAAAGATGGAAAGAAACCACATCCTGGCATTGGGAGCAGCTCTCGACACGCGAATCGACTCGATACACCTTCGAAAAGAAGACGCAAGTCCCGCCCCCTTCTTGGTTGCGATCGGTCAGTGAGAGAGAAGCGACATTGGTGGTCAATAGCGAACTTCATTGGATTTGTATAGATAATGGATGCTGCCAGTACAAAAGACACATTAAAACTGTTAGTGCACTTATTCCAGGCTGTCAGTCATTCTGTGTTGGCATGGCAACACGCATTGCTCCATCCAGTTGTGGCGACTTCGGGAACCGTTTTCAAAAACAAACAAAATATTGTGTTTGAAATGTCAGTTACTCGATGCTAATTTATAGACCTGTCGTATAAAAGCAATATCTCACACACACTCGTGCTGCTGTAGCGAACATCATCTGATATTCAGCAGCCGTCTTGCGGTCAGCGGTATTGCTTACGTAGCCGCCAAACATCCACAAGATTGCATCATGGAAAAAGTGTGTATATGATGTTGAAAAGGCAGGCTCTCTCATACACGCACGCATGCTCAAAATAAAAAAGAGCAACCCTTTTTATCCGTTTATAGATACAGCGGTGATCCCGAAGGGCAGTGTTGAGAAGCCTACGCAACACCTACCGCTCCCTGGACTGTTGCAAAGCGCCGACACTGGAGACTCCTTCCACGAATGACGAATAAACGTCTCCTTACAGAAAACGTCACCACGTCGACGGTTACACGTTTTTACAGAGTTCAGACCGAGCTCTTGTTGTGCAAGTCCCCGTGAATGAGCTGTTACTACAGAAACCCTTTTAGACCAATCAGAAGGGGTCAGGGTTAGCATTTGAGCGTGTGAATTGTGTGCAGGATGTTCTGACGCCGATGGTGTCGCTTACTGTGGGACTGATGGAGTATTGTGCAGTGAGAGTCTGAGTGAGACGAAGTGATGAAATAAAGCAGGCGATTGCGTTGGACTCAGACTTTCGGAGCTCACTGTAGGTTTCAGCCGGGTTTCTTTACCGTAGTGCCACGAGGAAACTCGCACGCGCTCACACACCCGCACGCCAAGAGACACAAAGGCAGTCACAGCGCAACTTTTATCCTATTTCACAATAACATTATGTAACCCGCGTACTTCTCTTGCGCCTGTGGTGAACAGGGTCCCAGCACCAAACACCGCTCTCAGACTGTGCGCGCGCGCGCGTGTGTGTGTGCGTGCGCGCGCGTGTGTGTGTGTGTTGCATCACGATGTACTGCATTATTGAGCAGATCGTGGCCGGAGCGGTGGTTTTTTGGGTTTTTTTTTTTTTTGGCGAGTGCCCACTGTGTCCAGTGTAGCAGCGACGCTTTGAAGCAGCTGAACTCTTCACCCGCAGGAGACACGCCGCAGAATGACAAGCTCGTTCCCGTCCTCCCGCCCTCCCTCCTGCCCTCCCTCTCTCGCGTTCTGTCTATCTGTCTATCTCTCTCTTACTATCTCTAATCACTGATGGCTTTTCTCACTCAGGCTTTATCTCCCATTCTCTGTCCCTCTCATTTTATTTTGCTCTTTCTCTCTCACCGTTGGTTTCTCTCCAGCTCCCTCCCTCTCTCTCTACCTCTTTTTATAACTACCGCTGTCTTTTTTTCATAACCACTGCTGGCTTCTCTTTCACACTCTCTCTCTCTCTCTCTCTCTCTCTCTCTAAAACCACCACTGGCTTTGTCTCTCACTCTTGTTCCTCCCCCGCTCTCTCTCTATATGTCTCTCTCTCTCTCTCTTTCTCACCATTGGCTTTTCTCTCACATCGTCTTTTTCTCACATTGCCTTCATCTGTCTCTGTCTGCCTC
Source organism: Parauchenoglanis ngamensis (assembly GCA_030014255.1). Taxonomy (NCBI): domain Eukaryota; kingdom Metazoa; phylum Chordata; class Actinopteri; order Siluriformes; family Auchenoglanididae; genus Parauchenoglanis; species Parauchenoglanis ngamensis. The sequence goes on along the minus strand of JAQMYM010000038.1, from coordinate 1,676,710 downwards.
TTTCTTCCCATAACCACTACTGGCTTTTCCCTCCCTCTCACAGTTCAGTCCGATTCAGCATGGCTTTATCATTATACCAATACTGATTTATGATCCAATATCTTAACAACCAATAATAATAACAAAAAGGTTTAATGAGTGGAATTAGTAACAACAACAAGAATGAATCAGAGTAATATCAGTATTATTTTTACTAACAGCAAAAATGGCAATAAGTAACAATAATAAAAACAGTGAGCTCTAGGCATGCATCGCTTCATATTTACTGTATTTATTCTTTAATTCAGTCGTCCATTCATTCGTTTTTGATACATCAGTGCCTTTTTTAAACATGGAAAGCTGGTTCTTTCTCTCTCTCGCTGTCTCTCTCTCTCTCTCACCCCCTCTGGGGCTCGTCTCCTTTACACACCTCCCAGCCTCCTTCTCGCCCCCCGCCGCTCTTTTCTCTCCTCTCTGTGTTCATTTCTCTGGGTTTTTTCCCCCTCAGCATCATTTCCCACCTCTTCCACTTCTCCTGGCTCTTTGTTTATATAGATGCTCTTTTTCGTCAGTCTTGATCCACACACACACACACACACACACACACACACTGTCTCTCTGCATGCGTCAGTCTCTTCATATTTCAGCGCGATGCGCACCACGTGAAAGGACACGTGTGATAAGAGGCGTTTGCATGTGCCAAGTGGGTAAAGCAAGACTCCTGCATGCCAACATGTCCGAGACACACGCACACACACACACACACACACACTCTCTCTCTCTCTCTCTCTCTCGCAGAGAGCAGGAAACGTGCTAATGTACGACAGCATTGTTTAATCATTTTATCATGTAACACACCAGTACCTGTGTATAGACGCACGCTGGCTAACACACACCGAGACGTGCAACTCAACACGTCACATCCACGTGATTTTTACATCATTAACACATCTTGCGTGGCCGGTTTTAATGATCCAGGCTGCTGTTCGGGTCAGATTACAGCTGTGGTGTAGACCAGTCACAAATTATTAAAGGAGAAATGCATCAACAGCTACAACCTGTGTTCCGAGCTAGCTAGCTACCTTACCCTGCCTTAGGGACCCAATCGTGGTTGCTATGGTAACATCATGTTATGACAGGGCGACATGTTTTGTCTGTCGTTAAACAAACCACTCTGTATGTGACGAGCGCGCAGCCGTGCTGAGTGTGAGCTAGTTTAGTAGCAGGAGGGTGTGGGGGCGTGCCCTATTTGCATACTCATGCATATTCATGCTGCCACTTCTACCGTATTAATACATCTGGCATTTCTAATGAGGATATAGGCGTAGAGGCTTCTAAACTATTCATAGGAGTTTGGTGTGTGTGTGTGTGTGTGTGTGTGTGTGTGTGTGTGTATGTGTATGTGTGTATGTGTATGTGTGTGTGTTTTGCTGGTTCATAGTCAATATTAAAAAAAGGAAGTGTTCCTTAAGAGTCAGAAGTGGAAAGTCATGTGAGTCGCGCAGAGGTGTGATGTTCGAGGAGATTAAGGCGAGACACTGCAAACTAAGCCACCAGACGAGACAAACATGAATCGTCTCCAGTCAATTCTTACAAATATCGTTTTGCGGTGGAAGGCGCCGTTTATTTACGCAGTTGAGGATAAATTTCGTTCATGTTACCAAAATAGTTTTTTTTTTCCCTGTATAAAATCTAACACAAATCCAACATTTAGCAACATCTTGGGACACTCGGTAGTCTCTTAAAACATGGATGCGTACACTAATTCATTAATAAACCAGCTGATCTGTATAAAGACAGGTTGACGGTGGTGATGAAGTGTATTTGGAGAAATTACATGTCGAATGAAAATTGTGAATACACTGTGTGTGTGTGTGTGTGTGTGTGTGTGTGTGTGTGTGTGTGAGGGAGTGCGTGTCTGTGTGAGGGAGTGCGTGTCTGTGTGAGGGAGTGCGTGTCTGTGTGA
>JAQMYM010000038.1:1629181-1667971 GCA_030014255.1 Parauchenoglanis ngamensis | reverse complement strand
TGTGTGTGTGTGTGTGTGTGTGTGTGTGTGTGTGTGTGTGTGTGTGTGTGTGTGTGTGTGTGTGTGTGTGTGGTGTTAAACGATGCCCGCTTTTCACTTGAGAGCAGAGAGAGGATTAGTCGAGGCAAAGCTGCCCCCGCTACTCGCTTTGCCAGTTGCGGCTCTCGGTTTAAATTCCATGTAGCACCTCTGAAGCTTGAGAAAAATCCTCCACCATCACTTTTCTCCCAGCATACACAAGCACACACACACACACACTTCGCACGCTCCAAACCAGAATCTGTGAAGTGTGTGTGTGTGAGCCCTGTCCGTTAAAGCCCGGTCCTCCATTTGTCTCGTACTCAAATGTTCTGGCTTAAAACCCACTCGCTCACACATGCCTCTTTTGCGTATCTCTGTCTCTCCGGCTCTCGCTGCCCCTCTCTCCCCTTTCTCTCTGCATCTCTTGCGGCATCGTCATGGCAACCCAGAGAACCCTTGTGTCCTCTGTGCGTCATGTGACACCGAGGCTTGGAGAGAAGGAGCCTAGGAAGCGTCACTCAGGGAGCAGGGTCATTACAGTCACCCTGCAGGAGGACGAGGAGGGGGACACGGCTTTATTGTAAAGATATATTCCATAACTAATTCATTATACCCCCGACTCCCATGATGCTTTGGGTGTGAAATGTAAGCAAGATTTACACTAGATACTAAATCAACAGAAATTTGGAAACCGACCGTATTATTTGGAATGAACACGATTAGTAAATCTGGCACGCATGATTTTATCCTGGATTTGTTAAGCAGTATACAAAGAACAAGGCCCGGGACTAAACTCTGACTCTCGCCACATGGCACCCGGGCATTAAACTCCGAAGACGTGCTGGGAAATCCAGCTCTATATTCCTCCACACTTAGTTTTGCTGTAATCACTGAATAATATGCTTAAAAATAAATAACCTGAGAGGCCTTCAAACAGTAACACTCAACTTTCTTTAGCAGTCTATGTTTCAACTCTCACAATTACACGTTATTTCAAAGCACAAGAGGCCGTGTGAAAAAACATCGTGGCTGGCCCATTTGCACCAGGTCTGAATGAAGAATAAAACATGTCCGCTCCGCAGGAACACACCAGCTTGACCCGAGTGCCCTCTTGTGTTTTTTTTTGTGTTGCAGAAAAAGTCAGCAAAGCTAACGAAAATAAAGACAGCACATCTTTCGGCATGACCAGGTGAGCACTGACACCGATACCCGCCGCTACTGTTTTCCTGTTTCCTGCCCTGAAATGCAAGGAGGATGACGGTTCTTGCATCACGTTCTCTTCCAGCCCTTTCCTGGACGACCGCTTTAGACAATCACCCTTCAGCACGCGCTCCAAGAGCTCTTCCCCAGCCGAGGCCAGCTCCTCCGCCCGAGCCTCCCTACAGCAAGGTACCTCACGCAGCGTCGATATCGACCGCCTTCCCATACATACACGCTCCCCTCTGAAAGTATCGGAACGGCTGAAGACGTTTGCGTGCGAGATCAGAAGGTGAAAATGATACGACAGATCAGAATTCCAGTATTTATTTTCTAATATTTACATCTAGATGTGTTAACCAACATAAGACATGGCACACCAGCCAGTCTTTAGGTGAGCAAAACTATTGGAAGATATAAAGTTAATATATAGTTGCATCAAGCCAGCGAGCCACTGACATCACCAAACCGTCGCATGCTTTTCCAGGCTTGTCGTGCAGCATGTTTGTTTTGGGGTTTGTCCCTTCTGTCTCCTCTACAGGAGGTGAAATGCACGCTCGGTTGGGTTAAGATCTAAAACCGTCCATTTGTTTTCCCCTGATGAAGTCCTGTGTGGTGTTGGCGGTGTGTTTTGGGTCATTGTCTCGCTGCATGATGAAGGTCCTCCCAGTTAGACTGGATGCATGTTTTTCTGCAAATTGGCAGACGGAATTTTCCTGTAGAATTCTTTCTGCTGCTGCCATCATGAGTTGCATCCTCTATAAAAAAAAAAAACGAGTGAGCCCGTTCCAGCTGCAGCTCAGCCGCCATGCGAGCCCAAGCCACGACTCTGCCTCCGCCGTGGTTGACCGATGGGCTTGTAGGTTTTGGATTACGAGCAGATCCTTTCCACCACTTTGGTAAAGGTTGGTCTTGGTTCCAGGACTTCTGTGGCCGATCTCTTTATTCCTTTACGAATTCCAATCTCATCTTTCGATTCATACTGCTAATAAGCGGTTAGCGTCTTGTGGTGTGACCTCTGTATTCCTGCTCTAGAAGTCGTCTTTGCATGGTGGATTGTGATCCCTTCACCTCTGCTCCGTGGAAGTTGTCGATGTCACTTACTGTTGTTTTTGGGGTTTCTCCCCCACAGTGCTCACAACGTTTCTGTCATCGACTGCTGTTCTTTTCCTTGGCCGGCCTGTTTGATGTACGGTTGTTAGTATAATAGTGGTTAATTTCTTTTTCAGGACATTCGCAATTGTTGTATTGGATCGGCTTGTGCGGTGTTTCTGATTGATTTTCCCTTTTATCTCAGCTTCAAAACGGCTCGCTTTTCTCCAAAAGACAACTCTCTGGTGTTCTCGTTGGTTTAACCTTTTAAACAACAGATGCCATCTTCACAGACGAAACCAAAAACCAAAAATAGACATGCGGAGCTATTAACTGTTTAAACACACGGGCAACGAGAAGCACCGGTCATTCACATGTTCCACCGTCTCTGATGACTTGAAAAATGTGCGGGTTCAAGCAATTAAATTTGTTCAATACATCAACCTATAAATATCAGGAAATGAAAGAAACAAAAGAATTGTCCTTCCAATTTCCTTTCAGAAGGGATTGTACATGTGTAGTGTGGAAGGGGAAAAAAGCCCGGATGAAATAAGAGATGTAGCTCTGTACTGGGAACCAGAAGGCTGCAAGTTCAAATCTCACGACTGCCAATGTTAAACAGTGTTGGCTAGCTAATATGTTTGTCCTGACTAGAAATGCCATCAAATCTTAAAATGGACAGATATACAGTACTCTGCAAAAGTCTTGAGCCACCCTTCATTTCTTCATATTTTGCTTCCAAAGAGTCAGACTTTCTTGTATATTTTTAATGTAGTCTTGAAGATCAGTTCTCCAGGCTTCCTGCATACCTCGATAGAAGAATCCATGATAGACCACTATCAGTCACGGACTGGCCTCCCTAAAGCCCGGATCTCAACAGTATCGAAGCGGTGTGGGAACGTCTTGATGGAGAACGGCGCCAACGTCCAAGCAAGAGCTCTGGAACGTCCTTCAAGAAGCCTGGAGAACGATTCCTGAAGACTACATAAAGAAAATACAAGAAAGCTTGCCTAAAAGAGTTCAGGCTACGTTGAAGTATAACAGGTGTTCATGCCAAATATTGACTTTAAAGCTTGTTTGAATTATACAAACTCTTTCTGCTGTTTACTGTACTTACATTCATGTTTGCAGATGTTTCAATACTGTATCTATTGTCTCATTTTCCTAGCAACATATACAGAAATGAGGGATGAGGAGTGGCTCAAGACTTGCGTAGTACTGTATTATCAGTAAAGCACCAGAGGAGGAAAACACAAGTACAAATCAGACAATAACAGTTCCAAAGAGGGAAGCATTCAGTAAGTACAGCGAGGAGTGTATTCAAATTTGGATTTCGTTCAAGGACCGTGACGAGACCAAACCCCTGCCCAAGTATGTCATACGTGTGAAGCAACTTTCTAATAAAGGCGTGCATCCAGCTTTCTTAAAAACACCATCGGAAGAAAACTGGGTAAATGTTTCATGGTCGGGTTGGGTCGTTTAAAAAAAAAAAAAAAAAAAAAACATTTTTCAGCAAATAATCATTTCACGTTCCTGCTTGAAATCTCAGAGCACGGAAGGCAAATAATTTGCATTGAATGGGATCTGCTGATTTAGGTTGGGATCCCCTGCCCTAAACCGTCAGCTATTCTATACTCACCTGTGTGCTTTTTGTACACCTACAGGGGAGAAGTTAGAACCTTAACAAAGCTCACTACCACCAGTTTACCTTCTTTGACCACTTCCTCTGATTTTGCTCAAGAAGGTAACGGGGTGAAGATGTTTGGGCCGAGGAGGCCATGATAATGCGGACCTTAAGCAAACAGCTGAAGCAGCAGCAGAGTCAGACAGACATTAAAACCTCTTCATGACGATGATCCGGGGGAGAGAGAGACAAGCAAGCAAATACAAATCTACAATAACAGTCAATGGACAAGTGAGGGTAAAAAGGAAAGGAATAGTAAGGTATAATTTCAACAGTAGCATGGTAAGTTACCGGCAAATAATATAGCATGAACCATGCTGTGCTTTGTCTGTTCTGTGCTACTGTAGCGGTGCAACATGGCAGCTCCCATACCCTATGTAGATATAAAGGGCTGATTCTAAGCTTGTGAAAAGACAACGCAATTATGAATTCCATAAGTATTTTATGGAATTATATATATTTATATACTCCGGTTATGCTAATAGATGCCCTCAAGATCCTACATAGTGGACCTTTTATGTTATAATACAATATGATCATGATGACGCACTTTAATAGCATCATGATTATACTTTTTTATTATTGGTGCATACCTTCCTGCTTTAAACTCCCTCCATAGCCCCTGATGATCTAGATTAGATTTTGTTTGTTGTTGTTTTTATTTATTTCAGCCCTGAGACGTTGCAGCCGGCCCTCTTTCGTCTTCACAAGTTTCCTAATTTGGCTCGCTGATTACAAATCCCCCGCCTGCTGCCAGGCTCCGGAGCTCCAGGAGGCCCCGTGCCCATATGCGTGCCCAGCCCGGAGGCCTTGGCGCTGGGCAGCTGTGCTCCGTGTCCCCCACCCCCATCTCTGCTGGCCCCTCTGGCGGAGGGTAATTAGTGCACGGCAGCCTGGCCCGCTTCCTTCCACCACTTAATGAAATAATGATTGGGTTTTCCATGTCCAGGGTGCCCTGAGAGTTAATTCGCTACACACACGCGCGCACACACACACACACACATAGAACACAATTGAAGTTCGCTCTCACACACACTCTCTCCTTGTCTGTTTTATTTCTAAACGGTTAACACCTTTGTCGACCCAACGTGGGCTGTAACTCCCACTCCACAGTCAACACAGAGAACGGACTTTTTTATTATTATTATTATTATTACTTCTGCACAGCTATACCACCCATCGTTAAAACAGTCCAGCTTTCATTAGAACACTCTTTTCACTGCCCTGCTTGTGCCGCTTGCTGTATGAAAGTGTGTGTGTCCTTGTGTCTTCGCCTCGGGTTACACTTATCGCAGAGTGTTGAGGCTGTCTCCTCCCCACCCTTAACCATGCCAATTAAACCATTAAGCACTTGAAGACTCGACGCATTCACACACTCTGGGCCAATCTCGATAACAGAAGCTCTAGAGGTCACAAACTTTCCGACCCCCTGACCCCATCTCACTTTGTGAACCAGAAAATGCAAAGTTTTTTTTTTTATTATTATTATTTCCTCTAAGCGTGCAAATTTAAATAATTAAGCCAAGGTGTAAAACATGACTGACGAACATCGCAACATCTTCACTCTAATTAATTTTCCAGGATCTATAAATATTCATGAATATGCAAATTAGAACGCCCCCCCTTCCCAAACTAGATCATAGCTGCCTGGATTTCAGTATCTCATTGTCGATTTGAATTCAGACTATAAGATTACAATTGCAGCAGTTAATCACTTACCATTAGCACTAGTTGGCTAAATTAGCACTCAAGTTACCAACATCGTCAAGGAATGAGACAGCAGATGATTTTCTAAGAAACCGAATACAATTCGATCACATCGAGCACAAGTCCTGCCCCAGTGCATTGTGGGAAGGTGTGATGAAACGCACTCAAAAACGAACAAGCTGTCAGAGCCGCCGGGTCTCAGCTTACAGGTCCTTTTTGGTCATGAGTCACCCAACAGCACTAGGGGTTTCTGGGTATTTTGACTGCTTCCTGCCTTTTAGCGCTTCTAAAAGTCACACACCAGAGTTCAGGGCAAACATCCACGCAGCTTTAATGGAAGCTCTCGTAACGTGAATCAGACCAGATGGAGTGGAGAGATGTAGTATACACCGTGTAGTTATATAATTATGGGCTAAATGTAGTTTATTTAATTATATGCTCCTTCTAATCCAAGCTGAATTTTAAAAGTAGCGCTGCTGCATTAACACCAAACTGCAACTGTGTCTAATGTTATGAAACTAAACATGAGCGGATACGAGGTCAGTTCCCCCCCCCCATGAAGTGTTAATGCTGTTATACTTAAATATGTGTGAGCGATCATAAATTATAGACACCATCATTATTTTAGAAGGTAAGTAGGTAAGTCATTGAAACACTAATCTGGATCAGATATTCACGCAGAACAGATATACACAGAGTCCGCCAAAAAAAATGGATACACACGTCGGGAACCCTTCTTACACACAAGTGTCTGGAAGCGAACGGCCACCACTTGTAACTGTAGAGGCCAAAGGCAACTTGTATTAATCTCGTGACTTGTGAATAAATTTAGTATTAAAATATTTATACAGATTTTTCTTTTCCTGAAGTGTGTATACGTTTTTTTTTTTTGTTTGTTTTTTTTTTTTGCCTGACTCCGTATATATAAAACATGTTTTTATACATAAATATACAGACATCTCCAGAACTGATTATAGGAAAGATGTCTTTGTAGATAATTAACTTAATCTCATAAGAGGAACGAGCAAGAAATTATGAGAGAAATACATATTTTTGTAGTGTTACAAGTTGGAAAAGAAATTGGTTAAATTGGGATTATACAAAAGCACCCGTAATTGCAGCATCACATGATGTCAATATAAACACACATGTTCCTGGAGAACATACCTTAACAAAGCGCATCATAAAGACAGATTATTCAGACAAGCAAGCAAGAAGCCAAGGTAACATGATGCTCCCATCACCATGCTTTACTGTAAGGATGGTGTTCTCGGGTTGATGTTGGTGTTGGGGCTTTGCTTAGCATAGCACTTTATGCCAAGTCTCATCAGACCCGAGGAACTTCTTGCAAGTTTCCTAGAGAATCTATTTGTCCTCCAGGGAACTAGGAATAATAATAATAATAAAATTATAATAATAATAGCCCAGACACCAAATCTGCTAGTCCAATACTGATTTATCCAATACATATTTATCTATAGTCATCCATCCTTATTTAAGGATGATCTCCAAAGACACCTAGAACCACACATCGATGTGTTCTTGAGCTCATGTCACAAGGTCCAGTGAATTCAGCTCTTACGAAAGAGGTCTGAACAGGGCAGGTTCAACCTCGATATCTGAATTTCCCTGCATAAGGTCACCCCACTTCCCCCGCTCTCATCCACTCATTTGGGTTTTTAGAGCTTCTGTGGGCCGTGGGACACAGTCACGTGCTGCGTCGTGTACCGGTGAGACGTCCTTCAGGCACAGCGTCCAAGGCCAGTGCATCTGCTCTTTAATGGCCACCATTAAATATTCCCCAACATGCCAAAAAGCTGCTACACTGAGACGCCCTCGCTCTCCCCTCTCCTCCTCCGTAACCCCATCAATCCTGCAGCCTGCACTACGCAAGACAGCCTCCGGAAAAATGGGCCTGTTTATGAGGAACCACAAGTCCAAGGGGACACACACACACACACACAGGAACATGTACGCGCAGGCAGAAAGCCATGCGTGAGTGTGTACCAAGTGGTTCAGAAAGCAGAGGTCTACACAGGAAGCTAAGGAGGCTGTAGATGTCATTTGCATGACCTCCAAACACCCACAGACACACGCTGGTATGTTCCGCAAAACTTCCAACTGGCTCGGGATCGTGGGTCTGCTGTTTTACTCGTTCGTCTCAGGCTAATGTCAAGCTGATGTCACCATGCTGTGTTTATCATGTGTGAAGCCTGCATTGCATTAGCCAGCTTATATGTGTGTGTGTGTGAATAAGAGTCATGCGTGCCCACTGCGCCACCTGGCCATTTGAAGGGGCTGCAATGTGCGATGACGGAATTTCTCTCCGATTTATTTATTTATCCCCTCGTTTATTTATCTCTCTCCCCCCACTTCCACTATGGGAGAGAGGGGAGGCGTGGAGCTGCATTTTAATTTGACGCCAAGCCAAAGCACCTTCATCAGAAGGTTAATTCTGTCTGTCTCCTTGTGGAGTACTGTTTTCTCTCTCTCTCTCTCTCTCCTTCTCTCTCCCCCCTTCTTTCTGTCTCAGGACTATAAAGTGTGTACCAGCAGGATTCAGCAGACAGAGGGTGTGTTGTACACTAGTCTGGGTGTGTTACACGTCTAACTAAAATCCGACATGCAGCTTCAGGCTCCGAGAGACCTGGACAGTGTTCTGTGTAATTATTCAGGACTTGCACCTCAGCATTGCCGATTTCCCAAATCTGACTGGTCAGAAGGTATCGATTCATTTTCCGTAACAGCGGCACCGACAGCAATGTTTTATACGTTGTTCCTTCTTTAGTAAGCACAGATTCGCAGGGACATGTAGGGCAGATAAATGGCTAAAACTGTGTAGGAGCTCTCAAAACAAGCCAGGTTCTGGAAAAGTATCAATCACGGTTTGATTATAAAATAAAATTTCGCAAACTTTGAACACCCAGGAGAGCACCATTAAATCTGTTACTAAAATATGGAAAGAAAGTCACGGACCAGGTAAGGAGTCCGAGCAGCCAAGGGAACACGATGCTACCACCACCATGCTTCACTGTAGAGGATGGTATTCTCAGCTTGATGAGCACCGTTGGGTTTTCTCCAAATGTAGTTTTGTCTACAACTGATAAAAATATAAACACATGTCCATATTTAACACAACGTTTTCCATGTTTTCCATTTTGAGTCACCATATTCAGTGCTTTGTAACAGCCAGATGTACAGTAATATTCAATCATCTTCCTCAATAAATAAATGACCAAGTATAATATTTTCATCTCATTTGTTTGACTGGGTTCTCTTTATCTACTTTTAGGACTTTAGTGTGAAAATCTGATGATGTTTTAGGTCATATTTATGCATAAATATAGACAATTCTAAAGGGTTCACAAACTTTCAAGCACAACTGTAAGTCAAAGGAGTCTTCAGGATGGAACAGTTTGCACTTTTTGGCTTGTTAACATGACGAGACTCTTTTTCCGTCTTATCAACTTCAACAGAGACGAGACGAAAGTCCGGTGAGGGAAGGACTGTTTATAGCTACTATAACATAAGTTATAAGAGGAACTCGTTTCGGGGATGTTCTACAACATTAAAAGTCACCACAGTGAATGCATATGAAAAGCACGGGTCTTTCTTTAATAAATGAAACCGTTGTAGTATTAGAGGAATGAAGCTCTTCAGGACACGCCGTTATAACAGTAACGCCGCTTTGTTCCACGCCACATCACACCACCTCGTCATTGCTTATTTTTCTATAACAGCACACCCCCAAGTATTTTATTCCTTAAATAAAGCATCGATGCCTGCAGGCAAAAAAAAAAAGCGTTATCCGGTCTTCAAATCCTTGTACGTGTTTTTTCTTTTTTTCTTTTTAAACATATAATAGATTGTTTATCCTCCAGTATTTTTGTTAGTGGGTGTTTCTGAGTCCTGCCAGCATTCTCAGCTTTGTGTTTTGCCTGTGATTGTGTGATCTGGACTGTCTACTTCAATTTCACCTTTGTTAAATCTTGCACATGTATCCTACCTTTCAGCCTCCTGCGTTTTATCCTCTTCTAACACATTCTTCTCCGGAACTTCTTCTCACATTTTAAAAACGCCTGTCTTTTTTGCAGTGAGCAGAAGCGGTCAAACCGTCTGTTCCACCATCGCGTTATTTATGTAGACCTGTTTTATTTTTTTTATTTTTTTTTAATGATTTTTAGTGGCTTCACACATTTATTTCCAGATCATCCTTAGTTCCAGACAGTCTCTGCTTATCATGTAGTACATCTTAAAATGTCCTTGCAGACCTACAGTGAAACTACTGGAAAAGGACCGTTGTAGTAAGGAATTTATTTTGGAGTACTCCGTGGGGTTTGCGGTTATAGTCCGTATTATTTACTATTGCTGTTTAACTGAAATGAGAATGTGTAGCACTCGAGGGGAAAAAAAATTCTAATGCGCCAGGCGATAACTATGAACAGTCTTCATTACAGATCTCACAGCAGGAAGACAAGGCCACTTAGAAAAACACTCGCTCACAAATGCAGGTCTTTTTGCTCACATTATTGCTTTTCATTCAGATGAATTGAAAGGAAAGGATATCTGGGCCAGTGCTTGAATTGATCGTGAACGTTGTTCATTTAAGCAGTATTTCTCGAGCCGTAACAGGTGTGCGCTGTTTGACTGCAGGGATTGCTCCTTTTCCAGATTCGGAGAAACCGCTGAGCGAGATGGGCAACGGCCTGCCGCAGTGGAGACTCAACGACCAGCTGTTCCCCTGTCCGGTGTGTGGTAAAGTGTTCGGACGCCAGCAAACACTCTCCAGGCACCTATCCTTACACACAGGTGAGATCCCGGTACTCTTTCTCTCTCTCACACACACACACACACACACAATTAGAAAAACATCACCTGATCTTTCATCAAATCTGCCGCAGTACAGTTTTGGTGATCCTGTAGCTTTAGATTCCTGAGTGGAACCCGATGCTTTTGTAGCCCAGAAAACATATTGGCTTTTCTGCTCACCACGGTTGTAAAGAGTAGTTCTGATTTGATTTTATTTATACCATACCTTCCTGTCGGCTCGAACCAGTCTGGCCATTCTCCTGCGACCTCTCTCATCAACATTCCACTGTAGATCCCGTGCGAACCTCTTTAGTTGCTGTTTTTTAAACCATCGCGTATAAACTCTACAGAATAACGTGAGTAAAAATCCCAGCTCACCACCAATTGCTCAAATCAGCCTGCCTGGCACCAGCAGCCATGCCACGGTCATCCAGTTTCCGAGGCTGCTATGAAAAAATATTGGAACGATTCCTCTCTGTAATATCATTTGACATTCTATTACAGTTCACAGTAAACACCAAAATCAGGCTGGGGGTTTCCAGGTATTATCCCATTCTGCCTCAATTGCTGTGATTGTTCCAGTCGACACGCACACAAACGCACACATCACGGCGTTTAGAATCAATACAATAATCCAGACTGTTATTACACTTTTCTCCTAAACAGATCATTAAAAACAAACAGTCAATTTTATATAATTACCCAGTTATTTCCAGCGTAGACAATCAGCCAAGGCACGTTTGGTGTCTAACATTCGCTCTCACCCACAATCTTATGCAAGCGGTTATAATGTAATGCTATAGAGGCTGCCATCTTGGCTAACTAGAATCAGTGTTTGTTTATTTATTTATTCAGATTTTTTTTAGCGCAAGTCTGGTATTGTGCAGCCCCCACGTCTCACTCTTTCCAACTTGAATGTGTTATTCTGCAAATATAAAAGTACAAATACAACCAGGAAGCTTAAAGTCAGTATATGGAGATTATGGAATATGTCTACTCAAAAGATTTTGGGTGGTTGTAAACCATCTCTCCTTCTTCTGCAAACGTTATACACCCAGTATGATCTAAAGGACGCGGAAAATTGCGTCAACTTGGTTTTCTGTCGAGCCTTTAACAGGAAGCCTGCAATAAACTTCAATTATTAAATGTAGGTTCTCAAGTGAACACTGTAGACGTCTACCTGCTGCTGTAATCATAAAGTCCCTGTCCCTGTGCTCATCCCAGGACTTGCGTTCACAATACTCTCACACTGAACATCCTTTAACACACTGAAAGTGTTAGGTGTCAAACAGTAGTATCACCCAGAACCTTTCAGACTAATTATGGACAGGTTTGCACATTAGCACTAGGAATGTCTTACCTGCTGTTCTGTAGCTGACTTTTACTCTTCTTCAGGTTTCAAAGCTCTTTATATTTAGGTTGGTGTAGCCAGAAAGACTCTCGAGTAGCTCCAAGAGCAAAATAAGTTTGATACAAGTTAATGTGCATGTTCTTTGTATTTGCCTAATTTAATAAAGTCTTTGATTAAGACCGGGTTCAGCAAATGATGTGGGTGTGGTGTAAGATAAACAATTTTTTTACTCCGTACATAGGTTATTATAGCAAGCAGCCTGGCTATTATTGGTAATCAGCAAACTTGTAGGCTTTGTGTGTGCGCGCATGTGTGTGTTTATATCTGTGCGCGACTCTGTGTGTGTCCTCAGAGGAGAGGAAGTATAAGTGTCACCTATGCCCGTATGCGGCGAAGTGCCGTGCCAACCTGAACCAGCACCTCACCATCCATTCGGTCAAGCTGGTAAGCACGGACGCCGAGCACCTCGTTAACTCGGTCACCAGCGAAGGAGGAGAGCGCAAAACCTGCCCCTACTACTACAGGTACACACACACACCCTGTTCACGCTCATCACCACAGTTTCTCTTCACACCAGTCGTGTGTCCAGGCTTTTAAACATGAGGCGGGATCATTTAATTATCTACAGGCAGAAATTTACAAGCGAGCCCACCGGGCCAGTAAAAGCTCCAGTGTGCTGCCCGGTCTCATGGTGGTGTTTCTGGAAACCGACTAGACCAAAACGTGGTAGCTTACGTAATGTAATAACCAGGGATGTATTGATACTGATGCATTTGCAGACATAAAAAAAAAAAGCACAATGTGAAAATATCGAAAAGGACGAACTTCAGAATATTCCTACAGTATGAGTAATAGATATAAACATAAAACTCAGTACTAGGAGTTTAGTGCCGGTAGCGAATGCTGGCTCGATGAGAACAGTTGTCTAGGATTACACTTTTTGTTCTTGATGGTCAGCCTCTATCGATCGTCGACTACGCGGGATTCCAACGCAAGACAGTAAAGCTTACTTTACTTAGAGCTGTACAGAAGCGCTTTTCCATAGTGTGCTTTTTTTTTACGTTTCAAAATGCAAAGCTAGCTATCATTATAAAACCGAGCCTGGTAGCCTAGGCGCGTCAAAATACGCACGTGCACTTTGACACAACGTAATCCAGCCGAATAACACGTTATAGTTTACTCATTTCAGTACGAGGAAAATGGTGTCGATGCATTCTTAGAAATAAAATATGATGAACTAATCAGCTTGGAAACAAGGAAGTATATAGCCATGTAACATGTCGTGTTTACACGCTAAAAAAAAGTCAGTAGTGCCGGGATTAGACTGCACGGATTCAGCCCGATTTTGACAAGATTTTGTCGTGGCTGACACATTTCCAGTGTCAGGCCCAAACATGAACATCGGGAACGACAAACAAGCTTTGTAGCGTGATATAATCGAAGAACAGCAATGTGGCTGTGACACCTACAACTTCTACAACATGTTTCTTGACGTTCCTTCTGTAGCCGTGATTGGTGCATTTTCTTGACCCTTCTCCACGACGGTGCACAAGGACGTGAACAATGATTGGTTGGAACCGAACAAGGCATGGCAAGAATGTATGGCACCGTGATTGCTTAATCGGACATGGTGCTCATCGTGAAACACAAAAAATACTGTGTAGTCTGATCCCGGCATAAGACATGGCCGGTGTTTCAGCCATAAGCTGATGTTCTGTCTTCACATTTCAGGTTAAAGATATTTTATCTGGCGAACGTCTTGATTTTCTCTAAGTATGTTTAACTGTGAGGTGACTTTGTTGTGCTAGGAGCAGAGTCATATGATGACTTTGCACTGCACTATATTTGGTCAGTTTTTCAAAAAGAATCCCAGCTATGCTGATGCGTTGTGGGCGGATTTGGAACGTGTAGTTTGCGCTATGTTTTTAAGGTGTGTGGTTTTGCGAAAGTCAACAGGAAGTTTCATAGCTTGCACATGAACACTGCTTGGCCCGGTCACCAGGCCACCGAATTGTCCACCTGCGATAAGGCACTCGGTACTCAAGTACTGTAGCTGCTCTGTGCTGAAGGGATTCGGTCAGAATGCCCACAATGCCACAATGATTAACCCCTTAAACTCAGAGTTTTAGTAACTACCTGGGATTATTCATTAACTACAGGAAATGTATGTAAGCAATGTCACATGCCCTGCCCTGGAAGTTCGAATGGTTAGATCAACATGAGGTAGATACCATTCATTTAGTCTGCAGGAAGTGTTTAGGAGTAATTGACCTCATGTCAGAGCTCTGAGAAGTTTGCTTCGAGGCCAGATTTGAATGACGAGGCTTATTTCAAGGGTGGCAGCGGTCACCCTGCGCTACCCCTTTGGCCACGCCCCTCACTGACATCATCTCGTGTCTCGAGATCTCGGTTCGCTTTACCTGCGTCTTGTTACTGATAGTTTCCAGAAAGAATTTTACCTGGCTTGTAATTAGATAGAAGGCATTATAAGTACATGTAATTAAATAATAACCGCGGAAACTTCACAAAGATAATCTCTGACCGAGCCCAAATAACATCTATTGCCTGGTGAATAGAGAAACACTGATCAAATATTGAGGACGAGCTTCAGCTTCGATTTCACATAATGTCTCGTCCAATTCGCTGCCGTATTCTTTTAATCCATGCTGGGAATATGTGCAGTGTTCATTCATCGTGTGTGTGTACGAGAAGGAGAGGGAGAGATCTTAGCACCTTTAAAACAGTATTACTGCAATGAAAAGGTCTTCAGCTCTGTTCTGAGACAGTAGCGCATTGTGAAATGTTTGCTGAAAGCTGATTGGCTGATGGTGCCCATGGTAGTTAAGTAACCCAGTCATCATTTGGAAAGCAATTATAGAGTAGCACAATGATGCAACACACCAAGTTTTCAGCACAAGTGAATTAAGGATCCCGAGAAACAGTTCTCGGTTTAGTAATAATAATAAATGATGTATTTATTCGTTCAGGTCCCTTTACATGACACGAGGGTCATTTCGACACGGAGTATAAATACATTAAACGTTGGCAGGTGGATGTTTTGTTTTCTACTTCAAATTATTGAAAAATGTTTCCCAGAGAATTTTTGAGAGGGGGAGAGATAAAGATCAGTACATCCCTCGTAATAACCTCGCAGTGTGTGTGTGTTCGTGTGTGTGTGTGTGTGTGAGAGAGTGGTTGCATGCATGTGTCTGTAAAACACTTTACAGAGGCTTACACCCTGAAGCCACATTTTGTTGCCTCCCAACAGGTAACACGCACAGTTTCCCCTCTCTCCCTCTGTCCCTCTTCTCTCGGTAGCTGTCGAGTGTGCGGTTTCCAGACGGAGCTGAACGCACAGTTCGTGAGCCACATGTCACTGCACGTGGATAAGGAGCAGTGGATGTTCTCGCTGTGCTGTAACTCGTGCGAGTACGTGGGAGTGGACGAGGCCGAGATGAAGGCTCATATCAACGCTGAACACACAGGTCAGACGCTTCTGCACTACACTTAAGACCACTAGACTATACACACTCATACTCAAGGAGAGAAACTGTCACTACAGAGAGAGTCGCATGGAACAGACAGAGAAACGCTTTCTATTTTTTATTTTTTTGGAAAGAATTTTTTAGGAACCAATAATAGAACGGTCATTGTGGTATGTCTGAAGGTACGTGAAGTGTCTTCTGTTAAACCTGCTATCGGCGTACACAGAGCTGCATCTGACGGATTACTGGCAGAAGGTAAGCGATGGCTGTGTGGAAGTGACTGAGGAGCTCGAGGCGTGGCTAATAAGACTAAAAGCAAAACAACTGAAGTAGATGAAACGGAGTCGTTTTGCGGTAATGGTGTTTCGTTTCATTTCCTTTGGCTCCGTATTGGAGCTGAAAATTGGACACTAGTCACTTTGAGTAACACAGTAATTATAGTAGAGGTGTCTTAGAAGTAATAGAGCAGTCACATACTTTACACTTGAGTAACAATCATGCCAGGACTTCTGCTTTAACTGTTCTTAGTCGGGCGATTTTAAGTTCAGGCAGAAAACAAAAAGTACCGTACGTCTAAAAGAGCATCACAAATCATTACTGTAATCACAAATGTGACTCACTGGTAAACAATAGCCAGGTAGGAATTCAAGACGCACGCCAAAGTTCTTTTAAACAACTTTTAACTAATAATATTAAACAAAAAATCTAATCATTAAATTCTAGGGTCGATTACTACTTCAATTATTTCTTCTCAGGAAACCCCATTTAGTACAGTATGTGAGGACGGTGCTTTAGACCAGGGGTCGTCAGCCAGCAGGCCACAGTCCCAAAATATCCAGCCAAGTGTTTTAGCACCCAAAGATTACTGTAGCACAACTTATCAACCTTTGAGGGTGGGGAAAATGGTTTATTTTCTCTCCAATTTGATCAACGTACATAAAGCCAACCTCGACATCTTTTTGCTGATGCTGCAGCATAACCCACTCAGAGGAAAGCGATACCCACCCTCTTCCACGTACATCAGCTCGCGGTTGTCTAGCGTCACTGTGATCGACATGGGAGAGAGTGACACCATCCATCCCACCCAGAGAGCATGGCCAGTTTTGCTCTCTTGACACGGATTGTTAAAAAAAAAATGTTGACAAAGAATGCAGAATGGTTTAAAGATGATCGGTGCCGAGATCTCCTCTGTTCAGAGTTTGAGCCGTGAGTCAAAAGTGATTATGTGAAACACCACTACAGAACAAAATAGCCACTTCAAATTTATGCTTTTTTTATGTTCATAAATGAATCGCTGATGGTTAAGCATTAAAAGGTAGCTGGTGTTGTCATTCAGTGATGTTATTCATTTATCTGGACTTTTATAAGCAAGAAATTTTGTCACTAGACCTTCAGTTTTGTTTTGTTTTTTTGCTTTACAAGAACTTCATTGTGAGTTTAAAATGCAGCCTTGTGGAATTGTGTTTTTTTTTTAATTTATAAATGATCTGTAAAAAAAAAAAAAAAAAAAAAAAAGAAAGAAAGAAAGAAATTCACCCACTGTACTCTGGTGTCTGACTGTGAAAAGTGATTTCTCTATTTGTGAGCATTTTTGCTTGATTTATAGGACATGAATCACATTATGACCAAAACCATGAACCAAGTCCTTTTTTTATTTAAAAAGGTAAGTTGTACAAAATGCATTGCAAAGCTACATCCTTTCGCTTTTAAAAAATATTAATAGACATGGCTAGAATTTAGATTCTTCTGTAGAGATTGATGAATCACAGGTGAACTTTAAGATTTTCCGGGTTACTGGAAGCACATCCATCAGCCGTTTCTGTCCTCTAGCAAACAGCACAGTGTAATGAACAGCCAGTAGCCAGTTCTTTGTTAACCTTCCATAGACTTTTCGGTCCAAATCTGAAGGTCGATAGTGTTTTTAACAAAAGAGCCGGTGGGTTTATCGCCAAGGTGCGCTGGCCTGCTGTTACAAGAGTTTATGTCTGAGGGTGGCCCAGACTTGTGTGTGCGAGCGAGTGTGTATTTATCTAGAAGACCTGGCGTTATCAGACACAGGAGGTTGAGAAATCAATAGCCTGAACGGTCCCCATGCAGCCACCCACGGCCAGGGTTCCCACTCTCTCGCACCCGCTGCTGGCATTTAAAGTGTGCCAGAGTGGCCGTGTCCATCGGGCAGGGTGACAGCGAAAGGCCAGCTCGATGTGTCAGGTGTAATTTAGACCTGTGCCAGGGACACTGCCTTCTGCAGAATGGCTGACCTCTAATCAGTCTCTCTCTCTCCACTGCCCGAGATGTCTGCTGGAGAAAAAAGACAGGTTTTCAGTGCGTGCATACATCTTCCTGCTGCAGGGTTTCAAGCCCATTCAGATGCTAATCCATCTCCATGTCATATAGCACGTCAGCTTCACTTATACTAATAGAGGCCACTGATTTCACTCACATTGGCGATTTTTTTTTTTTTTCCCAATTCGTATCATTCAGTATCTCCCATCAAACCAGGGATTATTGTGGTCACCCTCTCTGCTTAGCCTGACTGTCTTGTTGGAAGTTTAGTATGCCAGACTTATATGTTTGTCAGACAGACAGTGTATTCAAGCTAGCATCATGTCCATTCCATTAGCTACGGAGCCCTAGGGGAGAGTCATGGCCTGCATTGCTCCCCCCATCTTAGCTCTAGTGCCCGTGACCTGACCGCCCCCTCCCTCTAGCCCTCGCAGACTGAGGAAATCAATAAGGCTGCAGCCTTGATTGTTCTGCCTGCTTGCATACAGACAACAGGAGCTCAGGATCCCCGTTGACTTTATAATGCTGCAACGACCGCTACACAATCAACATGAAACAGGAAAACAGCCTTTTACCTCAGAAAACTCTCTTCCCTCTCAAAAATAGACCTTTATGAAGCATTGCAATGCAGTTTGGGCCTACCACTAAGCCTTCTGTTGGCTCTGATGTAATGACAACAGCTTCAGTCCTTAAAAAAAAAAAAAAAAAAAGAACAAAAGATGAAAATTACGGTGAATTGCCTCTGCGCTAGTGGATTCCAAGACCAAACTCAGAAAGCATGCAGTGAATTAGTGGAATCCATTGAGAGCTCACCAGAGACTGGTCACTTGCAACCAAGATGGGTTTCCTCTCCAACCATGGTGCATGTGTTTTCAAAAGAGGTTACTCCCTTGTTAAATCTGACACAACACTTAACATATTCCACTCAGATATGACAGCAATAATTTCCCCTGAAACAGCAACAGCCACTCAGAAACGAGTGACATTTAAAATGAGATTTTCATCATTTTATGCAAAATTAGGTATGATGCAGTAAAAAAAAAAAAACAAATGTAAATGGTTTTGTCCATTCAATAATTCCTAAGGAGCAAGTTGTCCAAACACCTTTTGTACTTTAAAGAAAAGTAACACTCTGATAAATACATAATCCAGACTATATCAGACTACTACCATTTCCTATTGGGAAAAGTGACCACTGTAGTGGTCTCTGAATGGCCACAACAGACAAACCTGGAGCAACAGCAGCAAATGATCACTTTTTAAAGTACAGGAAAGATTTAATTCCAGCAAGCTCTTGTACTGCGTAAAAAGATGGCTATGACTTTCATTGATAATGAAAGGTTTGATATCAATAAAGGGGACAAAACTGAAGCATCCTGCTATAGCACTTGCCAAATACAGAGCAAAGAAATGATGGCCAAAGTGTATTGTGTGGATGACGTTCTGTTTCGTGTGCTTTACCTATACAGGTCTGAATTCCAGGAGTCCCCTGAGTGAAAGTAAGAGTACGTCTTCATCTCTCTCGGCCCTCAGTGACTCCCTGAACAGCTCTGAGAGCGGAGACGTTACCCAGGGAAGCGAGGAACTCAAAAGTCTGTTGGTCCCGCCCTCATCTGCCAGCAGCCAATCGAGCTTGGCGTCAGGATTGGAAGAGAAATCAGAAAAGGGTGAGAGTTTGATTGCAGAAATCAGTGTATTTTGCAGGGACCGTAATATGTCTGGGGGGGGGAAACTAATACAAAACTAATACAGTTAGGTTTGTTTGGGTTGTTTTTATTTAAAAAGTCATTTGGTGATTCCACATGTCTTCTAGCTGTCTGCACCGCAAAGTCAGTTTGCATCCTACAACAAAATGCTGATGGTTTGGGAATCTCAGTCTCGAACATCTTATTAATTTATATAACTTCGTAACTGACCACTGCAGGGTTTGTAGACTGTTTTTGAAAAATTGCAACCATGAGAGAAGACAATAACTTTATTGCAGTTGCGGTGAATTAAATAAAAACTTCATCTTATAATAAACACTTACAGAATGTCGAGTAGCTACACACTCAGAATATAGAACACACAAACTATTACATATTACCCAGATATTGTCATGGACACTGAAGTGTTGGACACTGAATGGTACAATATTGGTTAAAACTTGTAAAACCATCCATTTTTATGCTGTGCTTTACGAAACTTACATCTGGTTACCTAATAATGTGTTCCTTTAGCCAGTAAAAACACTAACCAGTTCTTGGAAAAGGTCTGCGGTTCCCTGCTAACACCAATCTCCTGCATCAGTACCATCACTTTGAGGGAGGAAAAACTTTACTCAAACAAAGACTTATTCTTTTAAACAGCTATTTTCTTTGACTAACACCACCCCAGCAAGAAACACCACCAAGACATTAAAGCAGCACTCTTGCAGGTTGTTTGTTTAGTAATCACATTTACAGCCTACATTGAGGATGGAATTTTAGTAAATGGTCCAAGGCTAACCTAAGAAGTTTGTACTTCTGTGTTCATGTCATCTGCTGTCTTCTGGTTTTGTTGCTTTGGATAATAGTGTATGGCAAACGCATAAACATGTAAACGTGTCCTCTCTCCCTCCCCCTCCCTCAAGGCTTTGAATGTGTGTTCTGCAACTTTGTGTGTAAGACACGGGCCATGTACGAGCGGCACCTGCAGATCCACCTGATCGCACGCATGTTCGAGTGCGATGTCTGCCACAAGTTCATGAAGACACCCGAGCAGCTCCTCGAGCACAAGAAGTGCCATACGGTCCCCGCTGGAGGGCTCAAGTAAGGAAAGCAAGTACAGCACGAGTTTCCTCTACCGCCTCACAAATCCCACTCCCTCCCCCAACCACCCTACATAACCCTTGCCCATCTGCCCCCTTCCCACCCACAACACAACCCTCCCACCCAGTAATGAGCTCCCCCTGGAGTGCTGCTTTTGGATCAGGCCAATACATTAAAGGGAATAATCATACTTTCCTCAGTCTGAAAAAACAGCCAATATTGGAGGTGCAGATATTGACAAATTAAAGTTAGCATGTTGGTTTTAAAATTTTAATTACAATACAACTGCATCAACAAGGAAAGGTGACTTGTAAATTTGACTGCTTCCATGCACTACCACACATACTCCAGCCAAGCCCACTCCCCTGCAGCATCTCTGACCACTCCCACTTGATCCAACACACACCTTCAAACACTCTGGCCACTCCCAAAATGTGACCACTCCCACCCACTTTTGGAGACACACTGACTAATCATACCTTGGTCCCACAAACTGAACCGTCCTACATGCTTCTGTAAAAACAGACCAGAAATTTCTGTATAACCCTGACCTCCTACTACCACAGACAATCTGACCATTCCAACCTGCTCCTGCAAAACTCTGACTATACACACATTCACAGTCAGAAGTTCGGACTATGTTCATACAGAAACTTTGACTATGCCCACCCGATCTTGCAGAAACCGTGCTTCCTTTGGCTCCACTCCTCCTCTGACCACTTTCTCAGACACTCTAAGTATGCCTGCCTGCTCCTACAGAAACTCTGATCATACCCACTCCTACAGAAATCTTTTCACCAATCCTGCCTGCTTCAACAGAAATCTTAACCATCCATATCCACTCCTGCAGAGACTGACCAATCCTGACTACAGCTACAGAAGCACTGACCAACAGAAATCCTTGACCAATCCCTCCCACTCCTTTAGAAACTCTGTCCAATCCCATCCACACCTTTAGAAACTCTGACCAATCCCTCCCATTTCTTTAGAAACTCGGGCCAATCCCACACAGTCCTGTATAAACTCTGACCAATCCCACCCATTTCTTTAGAGACTGACCAATCTCATCCACACCTTTGGAAACTCTGACCAACCCCTCCCGCTCCTTTAGAAACTCTGTCCAATCCCATCCACATCTTTAGAAACTCTGACCAATCCCTCCCATTTCTTTAGAAACTTGGGCCAATCCCACACAGTCCTGTAGGAACTCTGACCAATCCCGCCTGCTCCATTAGAAACTCTGACCAATCTTACCCAGTCCAGATGAAATTCTGACCAATCCCACACATTTATTTAGCAACTCTAATCCCACCCTCTCTTCTGCCACCCTCTCCTAGAGCTATTTTTGTTTGTACCCTTTGTTCTGAAACTAACTCCAGCTTCAGTACCCTAATAGCCCTGGCCTGATCTGCCCCCACATCCCTAGTGTTGGACAGCAAGTATTTGGTTCATCTTTTCAGTATTAGGGGCATGAATTTTTTTAGCTGATCACTCACCTTTGTAGGTGGCTAAATTTTTGGTACGGCCTCTGCTTTCCCTGGGGCTGACTTTATCTCATCAACAGATATTATTTGTGCATTAGTTGGGCCTTGATCTTCAGCAAATCACACTTGTCAATGTTCGATATAATGCCAGCATTCAATATGTTGGAACTTAATCTAGTTCCTCAAAATACCATTAGATTACACAGTCTTGAAAAAATTCTGAAATAGATTGCACAGTACAGTTCCTTACATTGGCTCCAAGTCATACTGCATTGTATTGTTGCCTACATTGCTGGTAACAATTCCCCTCTAGACAATTAAGCTGAACATGAAAAGATATTAAATAAACTTTCCCTGTTGCCCCAGACCCCTGATCCTACAGCAGCATTTGAGGGAGAACTCCCCGCAACCCCTCATCAGCCTCCCCCCCAAATAAAATACACGGACATAGAAAGCTCCTGAATGTGCCATGACAGCCATTAGCTATAATTTGCATAATTTTTTTATTTATGTTGAGATTTCCAAAACAGAAGTAGAAATTTGTCTAAAGCACTTTCAGGAACAAACCCATCTCTGCCATGCGACAGTAGCTCATTCCAGCACGAAGTCTGGTTCTGCATGTGCAATATCTGAAGAAATCACGACGAGCTAGTCAGCGCCTCTCCATCTGTTAAACCAGCCCACTGCCAAGAGCATTAGACTCGAGTTCACACTGTTCTTTCCCAGCCTGTCCTAGTCGCCAGCACTTACACAAAACTAAACACATGCAGCACACTTCTCCCTAGCCACACTACTACACACAGTCACACATACACACACACACATTGACCCCTTTGTGGTTCATTTGTGGATCATTTCTTTTTCTCCCCCCTGCAGAGTGTTCCAGTACATAGTCCAGTCTTTTCTCTTTTTCGTGGTATTTGTCTAGCCGTGTGACATACATAATTCATGTCTCAGAGTCTTGTGTGTATTTCAGATGCCATTGCCTCATCATGTCTTTATGGCTGTGCTTTCTCATGCTAGCTACTTTAGCCTGTAGTTATCGGGCTAAGCATAATAGAGTTAGAGAGATGCAGCTTGTCACTTGGCGTGTTAGTCATGCCTTATGGGCCATTTTCAGGAATTCACAAAACAGGACACCAGAAACCAGGAGCTTATCTTTGGCTTTGACTTTCTTTTTTTTTTTTTTTTTTAAAATAGCTAAACACCCCACCTTCTATTTTACACATAAGTGACTAAGAGGTGGCAATGCAGGCATTTTGCCTCTGTGATAAGGTATTAAGAATACTGATCTAGATTTAAATCAAAGCCAACAAGTGTGTCATATATGCTGTATTAAAAAAAAAAACCTGGTCAGGTACAAATGACGCACATTAAAATTAAATGTGCAGTTTTTCACTTGACCTATCAGCCGAGACATGCTTGCTGTCCAATGTTTGCTTCTTTAGTTTTGCATTAGAGATTCTTGGCTACTTTTGCCAACATACTTCAATACAAATACACATCACAGGGAAGCATGGTGGTGGTAGCATTGTATTGAGGGCTTTTTTTTTTTTTTTGGTGCTGCTTTGACTAATGCCCTTCTTACCTGGTCAGTGACTTGGTGGGTGACTTTTCAGACTTTAAATTAAATTAATTGCTAAATTAAATTAATGTTCAAAGTTTGCGAATTTTTTTTAATTTTTTTTTATAACCAATCCTTGATTGATACTTTTTTCAGACTTGTTTGGAGGGCACCCTGATGTTCATGATGCTGTTTGTTTAGGTATGTTCTCCAGCAAATTCTGGAGATGACAAATTCAATTACTTGTGATCACTTATACATGCCAAACTATATATATATATTGTCTTCCACATAAATATGGTGGGGTATTATGTGTAGATTCATGACAATCTCAATTAAGTCGATTTCAATTGCAAGTTGGAACACTTGAAGAATGTTCAAGGGGTTAATAGGTATGCAGTCCTCCATATATTTGGTGATGTCACTCGATGGTTTACACAGGGGCCCTGAAGTGCAAAACTCAACGACAAATAGGGAATCACAACAACAAATCAAAAAACACAAAAGGTAATTCACAACACTTCAGCAAAACCAAAAAACACAACGGCAAATCACAAAACACAACCACATTAACGTCTACCGGAAATGCCAGGAACAGGTTATCGACAAGGTCCATCCTTGATTGGTTTTGCCCTTTTACTTCGCAATTTGCTTTTGTGTTTTAGGTTTTGATGTTGTGTTTTAGGTTTACATTTATGGCATTGAGCAGATGCCCTTATCCAGAGCGACTTACATAAGTGCCTTGAAGTCTCCATCAGTAAATATATTCTGATACTGGTTCCCTAGGACCTGGGCTAAGAATTCCATCATGGAGACTTGTGAGGAGTGTTTTGTGATTTGCCGTTGTTTCTCCAATTTTGCGGTTGTGTTTTTTGATTTGTTGTTGTGATTCCCTATTTGTCGTTGTGTTTTGCAGTTCAGGGCCACTTTAGGTTTATGATGGTGTGACTTACTATCTACAAACCTGGAACATTGAGCAGCCATCTTGGATAACTAGAATCGCTCGTTCCCCTTAGCTCAGTTTGGTATTATAACCACCCCTAGACACTGCCTTCGGAAGTTTGAAAGCGAAGTCGGTTATTATTTTTCAATTATTAAAAAAATGATGAGCAAGTGGACCAATATTTAGCGATGTAATTTTTTTCTATTATTTATATTACTTCGTAGCTGCCTTCATAGTTTCAGCGCAAAAAAGAAGCAAACTTTAGAATTGAAACATGTCTTGGCTGTGGGTATACCAATTTGGGATAAGAGGAAAATTGTGATTTTATTTATTTATTTATTTGAATTTTTTTTATTTTTTAACCAAGCCTTTAAGATTGTTTGGCACTTGAATGAATTAAAGACAGTTATAATTATGAGGCTTATTCAAAATGTATCCATGATTTGCGAATGTTTGCTGAGTGTGAGTTGGGTGCTCTACTGTTGTGAAATTGATGAGAGAACAAGGTAGTGTTGAGGTTCAGTGTTGAGGTTCAGCGTTGAGGCAGAGAAGCGCTCTTCTTGGTGTGCTTTCTGAGGTCATTCTGTTCTGCAGGGTTTGTGAAGCGCTTTGGGGCCCTGAGCAGATGAAAGGTGCTATTTAAATGTAAGTGCTCCTCATTTATTCATTTAACCTCCGTCTGACCCCCAAACTGTCACTTAAAACACATATCTGTATGCACACACACACACACACACACTAATAGATATATATAGATATAATACACACATAAACTTGCACACACATAACTTGTAGCAGTTATACTCCATTCAGGGTCAGTTACATACATAAGTGCATCCTTCATCCCTTCCCTTTGTCCATTTTGTGTGTGTTTGCGTGTTTGTGTGCACGTTGTCCATTTTTGTTTTAAAAAAAAAAAAAACTAAAGAAATTAAGGCTTAATTGGAAGCCAGAGTATTAAACATCCTTCCATGCTTCCTGCACCCCCTCATCTTCTGTCTCTGTGCCCAGGTGCCCTCTGTGCATGTACTCCACCAGCAGGGCGGCGGCCATGGAGTGCCACCTGAAGACGCACTACAAGACGGAGCACCGCTGCCGCATCTGCCAGGCGGCGTGGGCGAGCCGGGCCGAGCTGGAGCGGCACGCTCGCGCCCACCGTCTGGGCAACCACTACCGCTGCGAGCAGTGTGGCTACCTGGCCAAGACGGCCAACAAGCTGATAGAGCACGGACGTGTGCATACGGGCGAGCGCCCCTTCCACTGCGACCGCTGCAGCTACAGCTGCAAGCGCAAGGACAACCTTAACCTGCACAAGCGGCTAAAGCACGCGCCGCGCCACGCGCTCGGCTGCGCACGCTGTCCCTTCACCACCACGCACCCGTTCGTGTACAACCGTCACGTCCGCAAGCACCAGGCTGGGGAGGGCAGTACTCAGGAGGTGGCCCAGGCTTTCATGCCACGCCCACTCAGTGCTGATGCCATCGAGCCCCTTTTCCTACCTGACGGTAGCAGTAGCAGCCCGCTCATAAGCCTGAGCGCCTCGCAGGCCTTGCAGTCGGTTGCCTTGTCCGTTTCGGGTATGCTGCCTGCCACTGCGCCCTCCCCGCACTACCTCTGTGCCAATGGAGCTTCTCCTACTTCTTCGCAGACACTGGCGGCTCACTATTTCGAGCAGTACAGGACCTCGGACCCGGCTCATCTCATACCTCTCACCACACTCTTCAGTGCTCGCCGCCGCTTCACATTCCATAGCCATGCCCCCTCACGCTCCTTTCCACCTTTCTCCAGACTCTGGCCCCGCCCATCCTCACAGACCTCACCCTTGCACATGTCCCCCAAACACTCCTTCCTGGCGTATCTGGGACTGACGGAAAGAGCAAAAACCGTCTGAGCTGCCCATCTCATCTGAGCTACCTACCTCTACATTTTTCTTTGTCATTCTTCCTTCATCTTTCCTTTCTTTCACTCGCCCCTGCAGCATCTGGACAGCGGCTAGGAGTGACCAGTCCTGCTCATGGCAGTTCCGTTCATTGGCATCAGGAGAACGCTGCTCCTGAGGAACCGAACGTACACACAGTGTTTATCAAAGGAAAAAAGGCTGTATGTGCTCAATGCATTTATATCAAAGCTGCTTTTCTTTATTAATCTAATTATTATGCCTTTTTTTTTCCCTTTTCTTTTCTGCAGATTTTGAATGACCACGAAAGAGTAGTGATTTCCATAGGATTTTTTTTTCCTTCTGTGAGAAGGTAAAAAGCAAAAGCAAAAGAAGATGCAAAATGTCTAAGCGCTCGACATTTTTTTTTTTTTTTTTTTTTTTTTTTGTGCATTAGTATGTCTTTTTGCCAAGCATCAGGTAGCATGCTCGCCTATGTGTTATGATTGTTTTATGTGTCATTTAGGGACTCAATACAAAATATCCCAGGGCGTTTGCAGCACGACAGAAAAAAGAGGAAAAAAACAATGACACGAATTGCTTTCTTTCAAGTCTCGTTTTCAAAGCGACGCCTCAAACCATGCACTTGATTATTTATCGAACTGTATATAGTTTTGTAGCCATTCCCCCCCTCCCCCCCCCACAACGCGTACTGGCGTCAAATGGGTTTCAGGATTGGTGACGCCATTCCTGAAACACTGATCTTGGCTCGTAAGCTGAAATCTATTTACCAGTCATGCACAGCTGATGGCAGAATGGTTTTAGTTGTTTTTTTGGGTTTTTCCCCCTCCCAATCAGGGTGTGCCGGTGGTCCAAGCTATCACAGCTTCTTCTGTAGGAGCAATTCACCATACAGCCCTGAAAACCACAGTTCTTGCCATTACTACACATTGCCACAGACTGTGCCAAAAGCTAACCAAGCTCGAACGAGGAGACGAGTGACCAGTCGAGCCCTGTGCATAGCTATCGCATTCTGACCTGCATCTGTAAATTTACGAAGATATACGAGGTGACAGGTTGCAGGGGGAGAAAATCCCACGTCTCGTCACACAAGGCCGATTCAATGGTGCTTTTTTGGAGCTTTTTTTTTTTTTTTATTGCCTCTTTTTTTTTTTGTTGGTGGGTTTTTTTGGTGTAAAAAAAGGAGAAACTGTTCCAAAATGACTTGAATGAATGTACTTTTTGTTGGTTCATGTTAAAGTGATACAGAGGTAGAGAGAGTCAAGATATGAAAAATAGTGGTATATTGGTTTTGGTGGCCTTCTCTGTCTTAACATTTCTGGTTGCGTTTGTTTTTCGGTTTATTTCCTACCATTTTTTTTAAACGAGCCTTTAAAATGTAAAGTATATAACTATATATCCTATACTAACAAGCTATTATGAAGATCTCATTGGATAATGGCTCTTAAGTGCAATGTGGAGGCAGCCGGTTTTTTGTTTGTTTGTTTGTTTGTTTGTTTGTTTTTAGGACGATTTGCAGAAGCACGGCTTTCTCTAAAGCGGGCAAACATGGTACTAATATCCTGTGTTTCCCTCTCCATTTCCTTTTTTTCCCCCCCATTTTAATTGCACTTACCATGTTGACACATTTCAAGCAAAAGCACTTAAGCCCAATAACAAATTTCCTTTGATGCCACTTCCACCAACCTCGTCAGACCACAGCATCGGCATACATATATATATAATGTCTCACACGGTATCTGCCATATAGGTTGGGGAAAAGAAATAAAGATAAAGCTCTTATTTACAGATTCTGCCCATGCTGGACAGCGCCGGTAAAGTGAATCATTACAGTAGATTTTCACCTGGCCACTGAAGGACCAGGCTAAATTAGTAAATGCCAGTTTTGCACTGTGCTGTAAAATTGCACTTTTCCAAACGAATCAGTGGATAAGGGGGAAAAAAATCTAAAACTAGAATCTGAATTAGAATCAGAAATTATAGCTATCTAGAAAATAGCTCCGTCTGTGATAAGCTCTTAAGTGGTGTTTGGGAAGGAGTCGGAGGAAAGTTTCTGCGGTAATGCTCACTGTTTTCAGAGCTCAGAACAGCACCAGAACACTACACTACTCCTCAGATTGATTAGTATGCATAAAATAAACCATATCTACTAATCTGTTTATGCATCTATTAATTAGCTGACTGCATTTTTGTGCAGTAGGCAGCGAATTATCCAGCATTTTAATTTCAAGAGTGCGCCAACAAACTGATTTATTTCTACTTATTAATTCCAAGACTAGACCAGTAACCCTGCATTAACACTCGCAAACCACAAATCTGATGATCGTGCATGATACGGAGCCATGGCAAACATCATTTCTAGCGAGATTTCTCTCAATCCTATGCAAATCATGTACAGCTCGTTAGAAAAAACGACAAATCTAGACTGGAACGATCCTCAAACCAATCCCATGGCCTGCATGGTCTGCGCTTTCTTCAGTTCCAGTAACTTCCCAACTTTAATTCCAGTTCCCCTTTGATATGCACCGATGCGTATAGAGACAATACAAAGAAAAATGAAGCTAGGTAAGAATTAACAGATTGTCGTCGCTGCTGGCGAGTGTACGTAGTTAGTACAGTTTGCTTGCTTCGCTTTTAATAATTTTGCCAACAAAGCTATTACGAACACTAGCACTTAATATATAAATCGAAATGAAAGTGTTCGTAAGTTGTATAGTTGGTTGTTCTCTTTGGCTACTAAAGTTTCTCAAGGCAATTAAAAAAACACAAACGGCAGCTGTAACGACGGCTACACACTCAAACGTCTAACCGCCTGCTTGTGTGAACGTGTGTTGCAAGTCAAGTACGTTCAACTTGCAGCAAAATGAATAATTAGTATTCACCATAATGCCAAATGTAATTGTTAGTTCTGCGTGAACATCTTAGTGAACCCCAAGTTCACAAGGGGACTCTTAACCCTGGAGCATTACTCACAGAGCTGACCCTCGCCTCCTCTCTCCACTACTGGCTCCCTAATTAAGCTCAGTCTTCTTTGACTTCGGAGAAGATGAATCAGAATGATGTGAATTTTTATGACCAAGGTGTGAATTTATAAATGCAGCCTTGCATCTCGCTCTGGAGTTGGTTCGACCAACAAAGCTATCGTTTCCCCCCCCTCATCTTTTCCGTTCATGTTCGTCCCATGTTATTAACGTCTCTCTGCACACATGCCCAGCATGCAGACGAAGTGCTATGCCATGCAT
Source organism: Parauchenoglanis ngamensis (assembly GCA_030014255.1). NCBI lineage: Eukaryota > Metazoa > Chordata > Actinopteri > Siluriformes > Auchenoglanididae > Parauchenoglanis > Parauchenoglanis ngamensis. The sequence goes on along the minus strand of JAQMYM010000038.1, from coordinate 1,638,420 downwards.
CAAGCGGAGCTCCTGATCATTACTGACGCTCCGGCCCGATGCCTTCTTCTATGCTCTAGTGCCACTTGGTGGAAAAGACGTGGCCTGGAAGGCCCAAGAATGAGTCAGACTGATTCTCGGGACCCATTCAGATCAAAAATCAGATGGATAAGATCCTATTGGTCTCGATATACCACGTAATCATTTTGTAAACCACGAGGATGGCTGCAGCTCAGTCCTGTCCGATTGTGCGGGCAGGAAACGGAGGATAGGAATCCCTCTCTGCGCTGACACCAGTACTCAAGCACTTATTCTTATGTTTCTTTTGCCTGAAAGCAAAAGGGGCAGTGCTGTTTGGTTTTGGGTTGTTTTTTTTTTCCTTTGTTTTTGTTTTGTTTTTTTTCTCTTCAACATCATTGTGCATTACGCGAGACTACCTTTATAGCCCTACAAAAGATGCATGAAATTGATCGCTCTTTTCTAACTTGTAGCACTTATGTTCTTTCTTCGTTAAAAAAAAAAATTACTCCGTTTGCATTTACCTTGATATTTTCTTTCTCAGCACATTCTGTTTGCGTTTGATGTTGTATTTTATGACTCAATAAGGCTCAACGATCATTTTGGTTTTGTTTGTTTGTTTGTTTTGGCACTCAGTAAAATGATATGCTGTAAAATAAAGCTTTTTTTATTACTTCATTCCTAAGGCTGTACAGGGTTGTTTGTGACAATAACTGGTAATTAGACCATTTGTACCTTCCTTTTTGTTTTGTACATTTTTTTTTTTCCCTCCTCAGTTTGGCATTTCTTCTGTTCAGATTGCCAGTTCTAAATGTAACAAGATTTGAAAGTAAAGCTTACATCAGATATTGAATATGTCTTCTTGTCTTCCATGTACGGTTCACAGTGAGACTGCGCATGTTTAAGAAGAAGCAGCCACAAGGTAGGAATGCGTCTGCTTTTTAAAAAAAAAAATAATAATTTTTAAAAAGTGCTGCTGATGGCAGTCTCAGTGGCCTGAACAGTTCGCTTTGTTAGACATGTGCAGCGTGATGGCAAGCACTTTTTCTGTCTACTGACCAATCAGGTCCCTAGTTTGGAGGTGAGCAAGAAAAACAAACATGGAGGACAAAGCATCGATGAAAAATGTGTTTGTGAGCGAATATATGAGCTTGGATCACACTGATGACGTGTACACAATTACGTCATTTTTGTCACCGGAGAATCATCGTATGACTGATGTACAGTCTGGTATAGAATTCCATCAAGACTTTCTCATACAGCGTAACGAGTAATAGACTGCTCAAATCACAGTTGAAACCCAGCTTTAGTTAGCCAATTGTTGTTATGATTACACTGCGTTCATCACGTGAGCTGCTTTTTTAAGTCGCAGCACTAAAAAGTGCTCCGGCCAGCTATTTTCAGTGTGAAATCGTATGATTTGAAGCGTGTATGGCAACACGCAGGCATAATTACACCTGTAGCACTGTGCAAATTTACGTGTTAATAATGATCGCTGCAGTTTTTAACTAATGAAAAGAGCACATTTTGAACAGCAGCAAGATGTACAGTAAACTGTACAGTATGCCTGTTAGTCCTGATCCTGGACGAGATCCATTTCAGCAGCTTCTTTTTCGGTTCAAAAATGCCCACTTGCCACTGCTGTTTCTGAAATTGAGACTTCAAATATGTTTTGAAGTCATTTTCCTAACAGCAGTGGGAAGGAGTCCAGTCAGGGCCCTACAGGCTGAGGCAAACTCCCTGAGCCCGGTGTGCAGCAGTCCAGCGAGCAGCGAAGCGCTCACACCAAGCCAAAGGTTGCAGCTGCCTAATGAAAACAGATGAAGCAGAGATAAAGTGTTTGCCGCCATTAGGGGCTCCATTCATCACGGTTAGCCCGGGGGCTTCTGAGCACCTTGTACAGGGACTTCTCCCTCCCCACATCCCTCCATCATGCTGCAGTAGACACACAGCCACGGAGCGAGGTCAGCTACAGACCAGCCATTATATAAGCTTTCCAAAGCGATGAGCTGTACATGAGCTATATGTGCCAGTTATTGCGGGTTATGAGCTAGAAAAAGGACTAGAATCTCCAGAATCTTCCCGCTGAAGTCAATGTTACATTTGTAATGGTTATTAATGGTATAAATATTTCAGTGGAAAGATGTAATATTTGCATTCATTGTGGCGTGAGTGTGTTAAACAGTATTCAGAAATGGTGGCTCAATGATGCAGTGGAACGACCTTTTTGGCATAACCCCTCCTCTAACACTACAGCTTATAAACATTGGAGTGCATTAGCATCGGTGGTTCTTCCACTCGTTTGTGAATTATTAAATTTACTTCACGTCCATGATGGAATCTTAAAAAGAAGAAAGAGTTGATGTAGTCAATGATTGTTGACGTGACTGGGAAAGCGGAGACGTATACAATAATGCATTGGTTTGGTGCTCTGGTGGCTCTCTAGCCCATGGAAATGCAAACTGGTTATTAGAAGGTTCGCGAGTTGATTCAACTCTGAACCAACAACTGGTTTGCAATGGTGGAACGTGGTATTGTTCATTCATTGATCTGCAGTAAGCACCTGAGCACTATTCTAAACAGGGACATTCAACAATCTTTCTGTGCTGTAAAAGTTAGGGAGGCAGCCAGAAAACCAAAATCCAGAAACACTTTTTGGCTTAATGCAGTTTGGTATCATTCCCTGCCTTCCAAAGTCAGAGTTATCCTGGAGGTTATTCATTTGATATAGTTCCACTCTGAAGTTAGTTTTATAAATACTGACTCACCGTGATGAGTTACAAACATGACTGTGTAAATACCGTCACTGATAAACAGGAAGTAAACTTTTAAAGGAAAATTATTTCCGACATTTGACCTTGCTGACCCCGTTCAGATCGATTCCAAATGAAATCAGTTCATCTGCTGATCACAATGACTTTTATATAAATCCTCCATTCATCCATCCACTCAGTCTCACAGCAATGAGAATCTCAGACCCACAGGCAAATCCATTTCACAGATGCAATACAGCTACCTCTACAGCTATAAACGTTTAAAAATTATACAATGTTCTTTAATAAATGGATTTAAAAAAAAAAAAATCACAGGCAAATAGCTGCAGTGCAAGAGTAATAAAACACTTCCGAACGTGCTGTTGAAAATAATCAACTTCAGCATGGTAACAGGCAAGATCACGCAACTCCATTGTTGAGTATTTTCCTATAACAGCATGCCCCCAAGAGTTTCATTCCTTACTTAAAGCTCTCCTGCTGTCCGTGTGAAGTGTCTGGTGTGTGTTACAAAGCTGATGAATGAGGGCTCGCTGTCGAGCCTGCCTGCTTGGCACTCGAGGTGTCGCCTCAGGGGCTGAAGCTCTCTTCTGGGCTTTTAGTCCTCTTGGACGAAGCGTCCACTTCGGAGCGACACACTGTTAGTCCGACTGGAGCTTTAATGAATCCTCTCCAACCGTGCTCCGACGCATCTTAATTAACTTCAAAGCAGCACTGGAGGCCAGAATCTGCCTCGGCCCTGCGTGACCCCCCACCACTGTGGAAACGTTGATTAAGAAGTGTGTCTCCAGAGTGATCGGGTCACGCACACAGGATCTGCGTCACACTGGGCTAATTTAGTCTTACGGGCGCCCAGCTACAAAAATTCTTATCGCTTATTTAGGACGGTTTCTTGCTGGGAGCTGAGAGAAAGCCTTTCCCCTGAGGTTTAAAGGGAGGATGAGATCGTATTATCCGCCCAAATGTTGCTCCAGTGGGTCAGGGATTAATGTGTGAGGAATTGCACTGGCCGTAGTGGAAATGTGTGTGTGTGTGTTTTGGAAGCAAGGCGGCCAGTTTTTCTCTGCACAACCTCGGGCAGGAGTGTGTCTGCACAGAAAGGCGGCCTCCCGACACAGGCGCGAGAGAGTCGGCAGAAGCCGATCGATAGGCTGTTGGCTTTTTTGTTTGTAGGTTCAAGCCGGCCATGGCTTTATTACAGCCAGGTTCGAGTCATCAGGGAGCTGCTGTCTTGCGTTCAGTTGCTGTTGTACGTGTGCGCGCGCGCACGCATGTGTGTAGCTCCCTCCTGTTTGCCAAAACTGTAATCCCACCATGACCTTGCGTGACCTCGCCTCGAGAGGAAAGCTGCTTAGAGGAGTCTGAAGAAAGCCCCCCCCCCCATCTCCACTCAGATGTCTTGCTCTCTTATCTCTCTTCTGTCCCTCTTCCACATCCTTCTCCCCTCCCATCTTCCATTCTCTCTCTCTCTCCATTTCATCTCGTCTTCATTGTTCTTTTCCCCACTCCCTCTCTTTCTCTGCTATGCTGTATGAGAGAGCTGAGCTAAGTAAAGACAGATCAGCATTCAGCTCTACAAAGAAAAACACACAAACGCCTTCAGACCAGTCTCCAAGTGGACTGCACAGAGGAAGAGAAAGAATTCTCTGGAATTGATTACGACTGGAGAAAACACCACATAATCTTCGCCTTTGATAGAGACTTCATAGTGTGTGTGTGTGTATGTGTGTATGTGTGTATATATATATATATATATATGTGAAGACAGATGAGGCTGAAGCTCTGCCCTATTTCAGATTCCTTCTCTTTTCTGACAATCAGTGAGATGTAATGATGCTGTTGCTGCTTCTTCAGTAATTGGCACCAGTGAGGCATTCGAGTAAGATTACTAATCCACAATTCAACAGCGTGGCTTGCAAATTGGGTTTCCGAAAGGACGTGTGGTGACACGTATTTCTTCCCCCAGCTGACCTGACAGACCCCCCCTGGCCTGCCCCCAATGGCGCGATCTCTCTCAGCAAATAAGACCCAGACTGTACCACACGGATGCTCAGTAGGGGGCTTGACAATCTGGAGGCACGACGGGGGGTTTCAATGAGGAAGAGGGATTACCCACAAGTCCCTGGAGGCTGGCCTGTCCAGACAAGGGTGGCACACAAGGAGGGTTCTTTGTCTACTCGGTGCCACACAATTATCCATCATGAATGGAAGCAATTCAGTGTCGTATTACTTCTTGCTCTGCACTTTGAATTAGGGCGAGACTTTTAAAAGTATCAGCTGCATCCCAAGGTCTACTTAGGCGTCCCAAAGTCTGCAGTCTAGACAGGCGGTTCTCCGTAGCACCCTTTTATGTACTCATTCATAATAAGATGTTTGTGTGGCTAGATCATCCTAAAGGCCCCACCGGTACATCTGTAGGGCCGACTTCAAGCAATTTGGGGTTGAAAATACTACCATAAAATATATTTCCACTATTTAAGATTACATTTAATTCCTACCAAGATAGCTAGCTCATCATAACAGCTGCTGCTTATTTATTGGCCAAAACCATATTTGTACACTTTCATGAAAAATGTACAGGAGTTTAAATGCGATTTTGCATTGTACCAATTATTTTACAAATTTAGACGGGCAAAGAGGAGAATTTTGGACTACTGGCAGTCAGAAACGATACACCAGTGACGTCATCAAAAACTCCTGGAATCTTAGAAGAAAAAAAATCTTTAAGGAATTCTTTAGGAATTAAAAACTTCCCAAAGAGGTTTTACTTGGAAACATCTGGCCAAGAAGCACAGTATTCTGAGGTTGTACATAGAACCATTAAGGTTTCTGATTTCAAAGAGTCAGTTTTCTAGATTTAACCTTTTTCCTACAAGTCTAATGGCAACATAAATATGTATCCTGTTGTATATCCAGGACAAAAAAAAAAAACATGTATTCACATATCACTGATCCTGGGCCAGTATCTTAACTAAATGGATCCATACAGAACCCTAGAAATGGTGGCGTTCCAACATTTGTTACCACACGATCACACAAGCTGAAAGGGCCTTGAAGATGAAAAGCGAAACCAAGGCTCCAGAACTTTCCAAGCCATTTCAGTGATGTGTACTGATGTGGAAATGGGCTGATCGAGTCAGCAGGGTTGAACTTGAGGCAATGTTTTCTTTGAGCGACACTCCACCAGTCAAACAAAATAAAAGTAACGTTCATATGAACTTTTAAAACAGGAACGTGTGTGAATTGGTGTGCATGTATGTATGAATGTACGTATTATGTAATATATGCACAAGTGAAATAAACAGAGACAGGGTTCAAACTTCACACCGTGGTTTGAAATACTTGTTAAAATGGAAATAACTTGCATTAATAGCTCTGCTGTTACGGTTCTCTTCAGCAATGCTCCTACCCATCCAACGCTGAGCTACAGTATGTGTCTGGATTGAATTCTGCCTCATCTGCCAAACGCATTAAGGAAAAGTAACTACATGTTAAATAAAAAGCATCACTTTTTTGCTATGCCAATCAATTAGTTCAGTTAAATTAAAGTCTTTAATCAATTATCGCACTATCACATGGTTATTTGACTTCGAATTAAGACGTTCTGTGCCAAATCATTCATTCTTATTTTTGCAAGGCACCAGGTCAAGGAAATTAAAGCAGAACCATGAATCTAAATCTATTTTTCTTTCTCCAAACCAAGAACTCAGTGTAGGCCATGATCTAGACATACTTTACATTTACACTGCATTTTAACCTCCTAATAATTCCAGGCGTGAGAGGGTTAATTCCCAACGCACGACTACTCAATCACACAGCTAATACACTAGCATACATTATGACATCAAATGAAAATGTCACCCATGCATTAATCATGGAGACAGGCCGCTCGCGTACACAGGCAAGCATACACACTCTTGGCTCAAAGAGGGACACCTGGCTTCCTTCTACAGTGCCAAGAGCCGTGCGAGTGTGTGTCTGGCCGTTGTTACAGTTGCCCACTGCTGCTGCTGAGCTGTGCCCATCTGCCAATTGGGCCACGTTCTCACAGCTTGTCCAGCATGAGCCCAAACGGACTGGAGCAGCAGTGCCTGGCATCGCGCCCGGCCATGTCCAAACACCGTTCTGCCAGCTCGCACGCTGGCCTCGCTCCGTGCCTGCAGAGGCATCCTACATCAGCAGCCCACACACACACACACACCTACCTATCAAAAGGGCAGAGAGATAGGGACAGTGTGTTGAATCTGGAAAGATTTGGAAGTGATAACACCAATATGGGGATCAGATTTTCAGCTCTAGTCATACAGACTCAAACTCCAGCAGCCAGTCTATTATAAAATATCTAAAAATTCAACCAGTTCCCAAAACAGCTTTAAAACGTACCCCTACCCATCAATATGTGCCATGACTGCTGGAAAATATCTGATGAGGATGTTCAATAAGAGTGATTTGAAAGCTTGCTGGGAAACTAAAAACACACTGCAGTGAAACAAATATTAACTACAGAATCTAAGAGATGAGCTAGGGTGAACTACAAAATCGGATATCTGTACAGAATTAATTTAGCACTTTCTTAAATATACTAAATATACTAAACATCAGTCTCAAATCTAACCAAGATGATTTGGCTAAAGTAGATTAGATTACAAAATTATGGTTTTAAACCTTTACCATTGACATAGCGTTACATTTTCCTGCTACTTAAAGTATTCAAATGTGGATTTGGTTGCAGTGATTTGCTCAAGTGCAGCAAGTTGTGCAATAGTTAGAACTGTTGCCTTAAAGCTGTGGAACAGCCAGGAAACTTTTTTTTTCTCTCTCAAAGTTAAAAAAAAAACAATCAGTATCTCATGTTGCCGAGAAACCAAAAAGGGCAAACCCTTTCGATCTGAAGGCTTTCCCACTGAGGAAACGTAGTTACAGCTTTGTTTTTTCTCTCCAATCTATCCTTCCCCGACACTGGAGACTCCTTCCAAAACTTTTGAAAGTAATGGAATATTAAATATGCGCTTCCTCATAGAAAACCTATTTTTAAAAATGTGTGCATGTCGACCTGTTACTATAGAAACCAAAGCTATTAGAACAAACACATTAATGTAAACCAAGAAACCACAGGAATATTTTTTTTTAAGAAACGCTAGATAGAATAACATTTTTCAGTTAAGTTTAGCTGATCGCCCAAAGGTGAACCAGTGTGCCGAGTCCATTCTGCTCCTACACATTCATATCTTGGCTGGATATAAAATGTAGAATGGGGCAATAAATTTGCTGCATGCAATTTCTAATTCATTAGTTTAAAGCTTTCGAGGCAAAAAAAAGAGAAAAAAAAAAGAATGAGAGATAATAGAAAACTGTCAGCCACACCATTTTAATATATATATATATATATATATATATATATGTATATATATGTATGTATGTATGTTTTTTGGGGGGGTTTTTTTGGTAATGGATAGCCGTGTAGACTATATTTGGAAATGATTTAAGGCTATTCAGGCTTTTGGGGCATTTTATAATGTAGCAATGAATAAAATACACCTGCATCTTTTTCTTGTACGAATTTATAGGCTGCTAAAATTCTGCTCATCATTTTAGAAAACGAAGAGATATCGGAACAAAAATGTATACGATTTTTTTTTTTGTTTGCTTTAAACACATGATTTAGTATCGGTGTTTCCAGCACGAGGTGGCAGACGTTTAGATTTCATTGCTCAGATTACTCTTCCACATTGGAGCTAAACCTGACATTCACTGAGCCAAATCACAGACTGAAGTTTGGCAATGAAAAAACAAAATCAGTATTAAAGAAAAACAAAAGCTAAACTGAAAAAATAGAAGATTGGCATTGAAGCACTTGTGTAGAACTGAACTTTGTGCACTGAAAAGAGTTCCAGTGGACTAAAATACAGTCATTAAAATAATCCAAGCTTCCAGTAAAGAACAAATGTAATAAACGTCACCCTTTTCTTAACCATAACATTTGTGATCTTATTACTTATGGTATTTAAAAAAAAAAAAAAAAATTCTGATTTTCTTTCTTAATGACCGTCTTCTTTTTCTTCAGTGCTTTTTTTTTATGTTAGTACTTTTCAGTGTCAACTTACTATCCATGTTTTAGTATGGAAGTGGAGGGGTTTGGAAGTGAGGGTCAAGAGATGTGACCAAACCCTTTTTGCTCCTTAGGTTTGTTAAATGTTGACTGAAATGCTCAGCATAATTATCTAAGCCACATGAGCTCTGAAGGTTAGACATGCCAGACTCTGGACCAGAGACCTCTAAAGCTCGAAAGTGCATGGTGGGAAAGTAGCCTACAACACCCTTAAGTTCATGCAAATGCAGTAACAGGGCAGTTGAGTTAACCTTAGCTAACTTGGCCTACCATTATCCATCCATCATCTATAGCGCTTTATCCGTCTGGGTCGCGGGGAAGCTGGAGCCAATCCCAGCATCTTCGGGCGAGAGGCGGGGTAC
>JAQMYM010000038.1:1597681-1629081 GCA_030014255.1 Parauchenoglanis ngamensis | reverse complement strand
CTGCCCAGGGTGTACCCCGCCTCTCGCCCGAAGATGCTGGGATTGGCTCCAGCTTCCCCGCGACCCAGACGGATAAACTGTGTTATGAAAGTGGTATAGATAATGGATGGATAGATATTATATTATATTATATTATTACATAACGTAACATAACTTAAAAAAACAAACTATACTGAAAAAATATAATAACAATAGTTGATAATGATTGCTGCTATCATCATATCATATAAATATGATTTAAAAATAAATTTGCAGACCCCCTGGCTGTATGTCATGGACCCCACTTTTAGAACCACAGGTTTATTAAAACAACCTTGAAAGAATTGTTCTGAAAGACTTGTCACATTCATTTGTCATGTCTGTGAACTAATATTTTTTGCTAAATAACTCAGTTGTCTCAGCAAACACCTTCTGTGTTGAACTGACACCTACAGTGTTTATACAGGTCCAGTTATAAACGAATTAGCAAGGTAAGAAAGCATTTAAAACACAGCACTGCATGAATAAATTTTTGTATATGTGTATACCACGCTGATACGGGGAGAACAGGCGAAACTCCACACAAACCGCAACCTGAGCTCAGCACTGCACCAGGAGGCTGGCACTGTTTTCAGTCATATCAAGAAAACAACCAAAGGAAAAAAAAAAGAAAATTCAAAAATGTTTTTTAAACCATAAACTTTATTTTAAAATACTATGCAGGAAGTATACACAAAGACAACTGTCTTTTCAATTATATGTAAAAATGTATTTGTAAAAAAAGTACAACAAAATATTAATATTTGGTTCCATACTTGGTAAAACTACTCATTTTATTAAGATGACATTTCCTCAGATTTGGACCCTAATCAAATAAACAGAGTGAAACAACAGCAAGCTCCACTACTGCACTGAATGGTAATGATAATGGCATTAAATAGAATAATATGAAAGTAATAATATAAAATTAAATATGCACTGTTGAAGGAGAATGCTAAAATAACTGATGGAAATGACTCTCCAGGAAGCAATATGCAAACAAGAAAACGGGTTAATCAGGTATCTGTGTACATATAAACAGTGAAATGGGGCTTTTTTTCTTTTCTTTTTCAGAAGGGAGATTTTCAATAAGGTCAATGATGAAGCTAACTGCTATAAAAGTGCTATAGAGGAGAGCAAAAATGTGTTAAAATACATAGTACTCCTGGCTTTTAGAAAATATTATTTAAGGAATTAAACCAGACTTTCTCATTCTCCACCCCCTCTCTCTCACTCACTTACACACACACACACACACACACACACACACAGAGGCTGTCAGAGATGGCCGGTGACTTTATCAGGTTGTGTTGCATGAATGACTGTATGCATTGACTGGGGATCCAGTGTCATGGCTGATACCTTCTCCTCTTCTCTCCTCCTCAGGCATGCAGTCTTAGGGTTCAGATTTCGCTCTGAGAAGAATGCATCGCACAGATTATTCTCCTGCTTTTGCCCATACATCAATGATCAGAATAAATTGATTCAAACATCCATTTTTCATATTGCCCTTTTTAAACCCAAGGTTGCTTTACATAGTAAGCTGATTCTTTACATACATACAATAAACCAGACTAAATAATGGATGTTTAGTTGTAAAACGTTAGTCAGAATCTGGTGACATGGGCTAATCTGACCAGTGTCTAGGAAAATACTTAATGAATCCTAAACATTAAAACTATCATCAATGATTATTTTTGTTAAGTTTTTTTTTTTAATCATTTTTAAATTTTTTTATTTACTACCATTGGTTATCATACAACCCTGAAGGGTCCTTACCCCGGACCTGTTGCTCTAGGCTAAGGATGACTGCGACGGCCTGGTGCAGGATGAGTAGTTTGGTCTGGGGCTTATCACTTTTCAGATGCAGCTGGCACATGTGGCCCAGCTCTTTAAACGCCTCGTTGATGTCCCTCACACGCAGACGCTCACGAGCATTATTTGCCAACCTTCTCTCCCTCTCTCTCTCAGCCTTCTGCTCCGGAGACAACTCTTCATCCTCAAGGATGCTATTGTGAACAAACACAAATGCACACAAAAAAATTGGCTGCTATTTATAGCAGAAAAGTCCAAACAGTTTGTCACATGATTTTGTTAGTCTGATAACTGTCCTGTTTCAGAACTAAGACATTACCTTCTTCCCTACATTTCTGTTCTGAACCTTTTCTATTAGGACTACAATTATTTCTCCTGGTAAGACTATAATAAAACACAACAGGCAGATCACAAGTGGACTACAAAGGTGTACAAATGGTCCTTACCTATCAGAGAAAATCATTTATGGAAGACCTAACTAACTAACCAACTAACTAACTAACTAACGAGCCAACTAACTAACCGACTAACTATTAACTCATAGCTAACTAACTAACCCTTATTGTACAGTAGCTTCATTCAGTCACTTCTGTCAGGAACATTTCACTGCCATGCTACCAGAGGGCCCCCATCAAATGTTCTAGAGACTCTTCCTCAGTTATTGCATACTTCTGGTTCACTAGCTATATATAACACATGGTTCGTTTGTATTCACAGTTAAGCCTTGCTGATTTATTCTTTCTCTCATGTCAGTGCTGAGCATCTGAGATCCAGGATTAAACCAGGGATCCTGGAGCTGTGAGATGATAACGCTACACCTTAGATGTATTTCCCTGCTATGGTTCCCAATTGCCCTCTAGTGTCCAATATTGGTATTTTGAGAGATTCCTCTAATACTTACATGCTCTTATATGCTGGGTCAACCTGTACTATAATCCTGTTATAAGAAAGTTGTGAAGAGATTATGAGATAAGGTTACCTGTTTCTATTAGCAGGATCATTGCTCGGTGTTTCAGGGTCTCTGATGTCACTCTCTTCATCAGAGTGCAGACCACTGGAGGAAGAGTGAGACAGACGGCTAGAATGAGGAGGGTGAGACAGGTTTCTGGAGTGGGTCTTGTGCAGTCTAAAATCTTCCACATCAGATGGCTCTGTTTTCACCTCCAGAGTACCTGACAACACACTGGAGAGCAGCCCTGCCGCCAGAGCTGAGAGAAACAACCAGACTGTGAGGACTTTTGCAGCTTACAAAGAGAAAAGAGAAAGGAATCAAATGAAACTTTGCTCTGCAGCTCTGGCTCTTAGAAACATTAAAATTAGATCGATTGTACATATGTGTGTTACTAGTATTGCAAAGCCAGTGGTGTTGCATTAAAATGCTTTTTATGTTAATATATATTTGGCTCATAAAAGATGATATAAGGATCAGAATAGGAAAGTGATAATTGTTTAGTGGGAACCTCTGAAGCTGTCTTCCTGATTAGTCAGTTCAGAAGAGGAGGAAGAAGCAGAGGAGTGTGTACCCAAATGAGCAGCCTCACCTGGGTCTGCTGCAGACACCTGTAAGAAAAACAACAGAAAAAACCCCCAACAATTAGGTTAGACAGACTTAAACGAACACTGATGCATTTCTTTTGCTGTGCCTTCTCTCACCCTCTGGACCGGCCTGATTCGTTTTAACGATGTACTTTTTCTTTCTTGCACTTGTGACTCACTGTCTGCTCTTGTAAATGGTCCTCCATAAATAAATACCTTAAAGATTTGAGTTTAGCCTCACCATTGCTTTAGAGGATAAACTCACCTGACACTGTAGACTTGTACCTAAGAACTACTACTTCTGTAATCATAAAAACTGTCCTGTGGTGATTTCAGGACTCTTATTTACAATACGATCATACGCAACACACTTCTACACTTCTACACCTGTATGCTGAAATGATTTATAATCTCACTATCAGATTCACCCGGTAAACGATAGGTTCCCTTTCGAATCTGGTTCCCCTCAAGGTTTGTTCCTCATGTTGTCTCTGGGAGTTTTTCCTCAAATTAAATTAATTTGATTTGACCCTGTAAGTATTTTTAATTTTGAGGTTTTAATTATAGGGGAAGTCTTCAGCAGTCCTGCAAAACAATCTTGACCTATTTAATACATAACCTAGATGTGCAAAATTTTACAGTATATTGTGTTTATATCACAACATACTCAAACACTTAAAGAAAAATTATAGTATATATTAGTACCTGGAGCTCTCTGATATATAATTTAATGCTACAAGGGACATTATTACAGTTTGCAGAATTCTTTAAACATCCTAGTTATTGTGTTTGTTTGTTTTCTTGTGTTTTCTATATTTTCATGCTCCTTAATGCTACAACCAGTAATGTATTTCAGAAACTAATTACATTATATTTCTAGTGGCATAACAGCAGTTTGGACCAGATTGGACAGAAATATGAAATATAAGTAGTCATTCACTTACACTTTACTATCACTAGTAATTTCTTTAAGAGTAAGAAGAAAGTAGTTTCAAAATGAATAAAAAGAACTTCAGATCTCGATTCACCTCCTTATTGTAACAAATTATGATTATAAGCTGTTATGAATGCCTGTTAATTAAAACGAGGACGTACATCTGTTGGCAATCCATTTGTCACTAGTCCTGTGACAGGGTAGTTTGATCTCATTGTGACTGGTCCATGCTGTGTGAGTCCGATTAGACTGCGCATGTCATTGGTCAGGTTAATATTTGTCCCACCCACTGCATGGTTTCGTAGGACATGTATGACATCTTCTAATCTGTCCAGTCTATCCTCCACCTGAAATCCAAAGTATACATGAAGTGGTGACTTAACACGAAGATCTAAAACAAACTATCAAAGCTTTCTTTACAAAATTCAAATACCAATCAGCAAAGAACACAAAATTAGCCCAGTTTCCCATTTCATTGCTAATTTAAGATGATCTTAACAGATAGAGAGATGGTTAAATATGATGCTGGCTCAACCACGTATAAATAATCTTTGTACTGCAATGCTTTTGGAAAGCTATTCCTAGATTAACTATTAATATTTTAACAGACTTTACCATTGGCTGAAAGGAGTTCTCATAACTGGATGGTAGTCCTGTCTGTCCACCGGATTGAGGCCATTGGTTAACTCCTGAAGGATATAAATCAAAATAAATAAATAAATAAATGAGAGCCAATGCCTCTGTTTATATCAACCAATGTTCTTTATTACACTACATGGCCAAAAGTATGTGTGTGCCTGACCATCACACCCATTTGTTCCCATCACAAAACCATGGTCTTCCCTTTGCTATTATAATAATCTCCACTCTTCTGGAAAGGTTTTCCACTAGATTTTGGGTGTGGCTGTGGGGATTTGTGCTCATTCAGCTACAAGAGTGAAGTCAGACACTGATGTTGGTCTGGTGTTCCAGTTCATCTCAAAGGTGTTCAGTGGGATTGAGGTCAGGACACTCAAGTTCTTCCACTCCAGTCTTGCCAAATCACGTCTTCATGGATCTCACTTTGTGGACAGGAGGATTGCCATGCTAGAACAGGTTTTGGTCTCTTGGTTCTAGTGAAGGGAAACTGTAATTCTACAGCATACAAAGACATTCTATACAATTGTGTGCTTCCAAAATTTGTGGCAACAGTTTGGTTGGGTGTGATGCTCAGGTGTCCACATGTCTTTTACCTTTTATATTTTTTTGGCCATATAGTGTGTATGCTAAACAGTTTGCACTCACTTCAATTGACTACCTGCTCTTATATATAAGCATCTTATGTGTTTTAAACTCGCCTGTTTCAGCTTTGACAAATTGAAAGGCAAAAAGTGTTCAACCTGCTGAAACAGTAGAAGCAGCCAGAGGTGATGGCGATCTCCCGGGAGTGGATGAACTGGACGGAAAACTGCTGTTGGTATGATCAGGAGAATAAATCTAACAGTGAAAGGAAAAACAGAGAGTTTAAGGAGTTAGCACTGATTAAACCAAGGACTTCGGTGACCTCAAATATATCTGCTTTATATTTGAATGCATATTGAAAAAAATGTTAGTGAATATCATTGACATCATTTTTGCTGATCAAGAATCCTTCTTTCCAACATTTTTACATAATAACCAGTTGTTATTCTTAGGCACATAGATATATTTAGGGTGGCGAGATTGGTAAATAAATCTATGCATGGAGCTTTTATTTATTTTGTCAAATATCTGTAAATAATCTGTCATTTTGAAGTTTTAACAAGAAGTCCTTCATTACGTGAACCCGATCTTATTTCTGATTGGTATTATTTTCTTGTGAATACCTTCTTGCTTGAGGCTAGAAATGTTTTTAACATGTATTTATTTCTATTAGCTCATATATCCATAGACACATTAGCAAAATATCATAAATGCTTCAACTTAACGAGTGGAACGCGTCATCTTTAGAAAGCTTTTCTCACAAGGCCTCAGGGCATTTTGGTGGAAATAACGTAACAGTCATAAACTAAATTGCTTCATAAATCCTGATAATTATGACACCCAAGAACTTGTGTGCCAGAATAAAAAGCACCAGTCACATAAATCATAAATCTATGATGTACAAGCATCTCATTCTCAGCTGTATATTACTCTCAGTGACACATAAAGGAAATGCCTAAAAATGGGAACATGCAAAGCCATAATATTCCAACACGTTAACTATTTATGCTCATGTTCCTTCTCTAGATGGTAGTGCATTCTGTAATTTTAGCTAAACTAGCTGTTGTGTTATGTGAATTCTTACAGAAGCCAGGGCTTTCCCGAGAGCATCTCCAGTGTGTG
Organism: Parauchenoglanis ngamensis; assembly: GCA_030014255.1. Classification (NCBI taxonomy): domain Eukaryota; kingdom Metazoa; phylum Chordata; class Actinopteri; order Siluriformes; family Auchenoglanididae; genus Parauchenoglanis; species Parauchenoglanis ngamensis. The sequence goes on along the minus strand of JAQMYM010000038.1, from coordinate 1,622,435 downwards.
AGCCTCCGACAGTGTTCCGCTGACCACCTGAAATTACACAAATATGCAACATAATAAAACACAAGATCATATCAGTAAATCAATCGCATTGCAGTCGTATGAGCATGATGGCTTACCCATAGGTGGATCTGTGAACACGGCACGTGTAGTGTGGGGTGAAGAAACAAAAGGTGACGCACTGCCACTTCCTCTGTGAAAAGAGGACATTGGCGGAAGACACTTGCTGACTTCAGGTGGTGCTGAATTTGGTAGTATGATCTAAAGAAAAGCAAACAAAAAAATATTTAGTGTTTATAATTGGAAAGAATGTATGAAAAAAAGAAGGAAATGATTTCAACTTTGGCATTAAAACATCAATTACTTTCTCTTAACAATTATCCATTAGTGTTGACATCTGCCTATGTGTTTTTGAAGACTAAAGGGGATCGGATGCCCCCCTACATGACCTAAAGTTTTGAAAGACCTCTTTGCATTAGAGTGACATCTATGCAATGGTTTTTGTTTAAGGTTAATCTACCATTTCCAGCTATCTATACTCTCCTCAAGGGCTCTACACAATTGCATTTTAAAGTCATGTCTTACCAGACGGTCATGTGCTGGCAGGTTGCCATTGTTCCCAGACAGTGATTGGCTTGATAATGAGGATCCCAGCATGCCTCCATGACCTGATGGACTGATCCCACTGGCCAAGCTCCAGGCGTCTGTAGAGCTGTTTATCCCGTCTGACAGAAAAATGACAAAATAAATTGAGGCGAACAAGTGCGAAGGGTTTTTGTCCTCAGGTAAATACAAACAGAAGGCAGAGAAATAATATAAAGCATTATTATTAGTGTAGTTATTCATCCAAAACAAATGTCAAGATACAGGACAATCATATCAGCTGTGTAGGTTTACTTTGGCTCATGTTAAAAGTAGTGAGCGCTGCTATATTTTGCTTGGCTATAATTCACAGTTGAAAGCTTAATAGAAAGCCTGGTTAATAAGAGGGATCCAGTTTACAGCACGTTTTTCCAAGAGTTTTTAAAAAATGGTTGGTTTGGCTGTAAAAGTCTGATTTTCCTTTTTTAAAATATGGACCAAAACAGCTGCAAAAACAAAGCCTGTGTGTGTGTGTGTGTGTGTGTGTGTATGTGTGTGTGTGTGTGTGTGTGTGTGCACGCGCATGTGTCCTTATAAGAGCACTGGTACAACACTGAGGCTATCTTATTTCATTCTGCCTCCCAAGGCGTCCTTGAGAGTGAAACACTTTCCGACAGCAGAGCTCTGTGTTCCACTGCACACACACACGCACACAACATTTTCAAATTAAAATAAAGCAATAGCAGCCTCTGCTCGCCCACACAGATGTAAACAACAAGACTGTCTGAAAATTGTTAGTCATCATTGTAGGGTAATATAACAATCAAGGGTAAGTTTACCAAAAAACGGGCTTGTGAAGCTTGTGCTGGGAAGTTTAAATGATGAGTATGAAGCAGAATCTCTTTTTAGTTCCGCAGCATTTGGGGATGGAGAGTATACCTGATGAACAAAAAAGAAAAATACTCAAATGGAAAGCATTAATGGGAAGGACATGGAACAATAATATGGAATGGAAAAAGAAATAGAAAGTAATGGAGCATGCCTGTACCTGCTCCTTTACAAAACAAAATGTTTTTTCAGAGGTTCCTAGATTTCTAAGTAGATTTTTTTGGTTCTAGATAAAAATGTTTAAAAATGCTTTTAATTCCTGTCATTAAACATACTATTTGTGACTGGGATCTGTGATGCATTGAGTTGTAGATTGTTTTATTAATGTTATTTTTATTATTAATTGTTATATTAGTTACTTTTACCACTTATATTCACTGTGGTTATTTATTTATTTGTTTGTTTATTTATTTATCTATCTATTTATTTATTTATTATCATTTTATTTTTGTCTTTTAAAGCACATTTGAATTTTAAATGAAAAACAATATATCAAATTATTATTATTATTATTATTATTATTATTTCCATTGTTGTAATTGCTACTGTTATTATTATTATTTGAACAATTTTTAAATATATGTATATTTATAGATCATTTATAGATCACGCATGGACATCTTGTGATTTATTTTTCCCAAACACCCACACACTCACAGAACCTCCTCTGATCCTGCTTGGCACCTGCCTTAAGCTTTGATTGCACTTCCCTCCTCTCTCTCCTCCTCTCAGCCACAGCAGGAGCTGAGCAGCACATACATTGCCTGGGCAACGACCATTCATGATCATAATAACCCTCGGGTCATGGAGGATTCTTCTAGTCCCATTCATATAGACATATGACCACGAAAACACAGAGCTACCCTTGATTGACTCTTCTCCTGAAAAAGCCTGCAATGATTGGCTGGATCAGATAAGCCTGAGTCTAACCCACAGTGCACAGCATATGGTGCAGGATCAACCCAGTTGCCCCCAGTCAGCAGTGGCTGATCAAGTGACCCGTTAATAATCTTAACACCCCATGGCATGACCTCTCTGCCCCTTAGAGGTAAGGACGTAAGCAGAGTGCCTATTGCAGCAGCCAAGAAAGACAGGAGAGGTCTCAGGGAAAGGTTTAATCCTGGACTCAAAAATCTGTTCAGATATCAAAGTAGTTCATAAGACAAAGATCAAAGCAGTTGAGCATTGGGCTCCTTGGAGCCATGAAGCTAAGCAAGCATATGTGGGTGCCAGTGAAAACAGCGCTACAAAAATTTGTCTCAAGAAATACGAAGTGGCACTGCGCAGGAATGTGCTTTAAAACACAAAATAACAGTTTCATGGCATAAAAGGCCTGGATTCAATAAAACTTTTCATCAAAGCTTACTGACTAGCTGGCCCAAAATTTTTGTTCAAACCCAAATCAGCCCCGCACATATGCAACTAATTTTTTCCCTTTGCTCTGTGTCATCCATGCCCGTCTGGAGGCACTTACCATGTGTGCAGATCAAAGAAGGGGGCTGTGTGCTGTTGTAATGGGGTGGAGAGCACTGGGGGAAAACATCTGCCAAAATTCAGCCACATACCAACCAGGGCATTTCACTTCATGGCTCACTCTCTACTACAGCTGAACATTTAAGACTCACTTGGTTTGTGACTTTTGAAGTTATGCCATGTGGACAAACAAGAAGAACCAAGTATGGCACTTCACAGGCTTTAAACTTTTACTATAAGTTTAGATGAGTGCTGCTCTTCAAGAATAAGGCTTCTTATCCAAAGCAGGTAAAAAGCATTTCTGACCTGGAAGCACACTATCTGGTCTGCTTTGTCATATATTAAGACAGCTCCCACACTTGTTCAATAATCACATACAATCACATACACATACAGACTCATGGACATGTGCATATACACACAGACACACATAAGTATGTATGTATGTACTCAAACCTGGGGACTAGAATATAAGAACCCTATGTTAAACATTCACATATGAAATATATCAATACGCTAATAGACAAACAAAGATCGAATCTCCTTCAGCTCACAAAAATCTTGCAACTCACCTCTTTCCCATTACTATAGTGGTACATAAGTGAGTTGCTGGCTGACCCTGGGCCAGGAAATGCACAAAACATGACTGCTGCTGCTGCAGGTTCAGCTCAGTTCTATCAACTGTCCTCAGATCAGTACGTGACACAGAGCTGTCCTCTCACACACGTTCATACAGGTACAGATTCAGCCCTGTGGTCTTCTCCTCACAGAGGTCCCAGACTGACTTCACACTTATTCCACATCACTAATGCAAACCGAGACTGAACCACTTCTGGGATAAGGAATGGGGGTGGCTATAGTGCAGCGCTGGGAGAAACCATGTGAGGCAGGATGGGGGTATGAGTTGAGGTTCCTTTGATCAGCTTTTATTTGCATTTAATTTGGCTGTGTGGGGGAAAACTAGGTGATATTAGTAGTTGCGGTTTGTAGTATACTGGAAAACTATTTGTGCAAGGCATTGACATAAGGGTCTTCCTGCAAAACATGTTTAGTATACACAATTGTATGACTGTATGAGTTCCCAAGTTGCTGAACGCTTGACAGTTGCCTTTATTTAATTTTTTTTGCAATACTCTGCTCAGAACAGTGGAGAATACCCAAAGAGCATCTCTGTTTTCACAGACATTACGTGGTGCACTGTTTCCTCTTCTGACCTACTTCCTCTGTAGACACCCAACTCGGAGAGCTTCAGGTAAACCAGCACGTGCTGTAGGGGTAAGTTCAGGGTAAGGGAAGCAGGGCTGAAGTTATTTATATTCTACACTGTCTGGGTCTTTCCAGTGGTGCTTTTTCTTCAACGTGGTTTTACGCCAAGAGATAATCCCTGATTTGCTGTCTGCTGACCTGTCTCTTGTTGAATTGGTGACCCAAGTAAGCAGGAAAAGATGCTTTGAGACAATGCTGAATGCTGCTAATGGAGCTACAGAATTAAACACCTTACCCAAATAGAGTCTTAAGCTTTCATGAAACAAATATTAAAACAATATAAATAAAATTAGCACTACATGAGCACTATATTACAGATCTATTATGGTATAGGTTCACCATGCTTAAAAACATCCTAAATCTTAACATCCAGCCAATTTATATGCAACAATCCTCAGCAGGATTATAGTAATCTTTCAACTAATGGTCCATATCTAACCCCTGTGCCGTCTCAGAATTAATGGTATACCTCCTACAGTTAACACGACAAGATGTGAGATGTTGCTTTTGATTATATATTGCTAGTTGAAGTCATGATCTTCCCAATTGTTGATGCTGTTGTTGTTGTTGTTGTTATTCTTGACCTTCTTTCAATTTCATAGCAATACAATTCTTACATTTAATAAAAAAATACTGTGTATTTTATAGGCATCTGAATAATTGTTAATGATATACACAATATATATTGTGCACAATATACAGCATATTGAATGGCCAAAGGTAATGTAATCATGGTCAATTTTTCATGTAATCTTCCGAATCGATATAATCTGTGTAAACAGAATGTTTGTGAACATTTATGAGCTGGCAGAATCACTTTGTGCTGAAACTATGCTGAAAGTGTAATTACTACTTTGCAAAATGAGTTAAAAATCACACGGATCCACTCAAATACCACTCAAAGTCAAACACATATATATTCATACTCATATACATCTTGCCAACCTGTGTAATTTATGTTTTAGCATTTTAGTTAGTATGGTCCCTCCAGGCCTTTTATGTACCACCTGGATTTAGTTGAAGGTAATCTTCTTAAGATTAGATTAAAGGTCTTAAAATCTCAAGGTTATGAGGACAGTGTGGTTCAGAAACACCAGTTAGGTCTAATTTTGATCTCTTTCATAATGTACACACAGTAGTGGCTTTTAATGTGAAGCTGAGAAAGCACATGTCATTGCAATGCCTTTTGAATAATTGTCAGTAATGCTTGATAATATTTGCAGTATTTGATTATCAACCAGGCAAAAGTTTTGATTGTTTGATTCAATCAGTTCATGGCAAGATCTACAGCCTGAAAACATTCACACTAAAAGGCCACTGAAAATCAAACAACATGACATCATCTGCTCAAATATGACATTTTTAAATCCAGTTTGAATTACCAGCTTTATCTAGCTTTTTTAAAGCTATGTTTGGTTTTGTTATTTTTTTCATATCTGAGATCGTTGTTTTCAGTTTTTTCAAACAAATGCTATTTAATATGTATGATTACAATAACCAGTAAATAAGTAGACATACTAAATATAATATGTTTACATACCCATCCATCCATCCATTATCTATATTACGTTACGTTATGTAATAATATAATATAATATAATATCTATCCATCCATTATCTATACTGCTTTATCCATCTGAGCCAATCCCAGCATCTTCGGGCGAGACGCGGGGTACACCCTGGGCCAGTCTACCACAGTCCACCACAGGGCCAACACAGACAAATAACCACACACGCTCGCATTCACACCTATGGGCAATTTAGAGTAGCCAGTTGACCTAATCTGCATGTCTTTGGACTGTGGGAGGAAACCGGAGCACCCGGAGAAAACCCACGCATGCACGGGGAGAACATGCAAACTTCACACAGAAAGGCACCCTGGGTGACCCGGGTGCAGTGCTGACCACTGCACCACCGTGCTGCCTAGCCTACCATTAACCATAGCTGAACTATGGCATGAACTGGTAACAGGGTATCTACTGCATGGCACAAAGTAAAAAGTTAACTTTATTCCATCTTGGTTTATTTGACAACAACAAAAACCAAGACGACATACTTATGGGATCCATACTTTTCAATTCATACTTTCTGAATTGAAACGTAGAGGATTGCATTCGACATTTGCAAAAAATCTTTGTCAGAGTCCTCCAGACGTTAGGTCTAGGAAAGTGACATCATGCTTATTTATTTAAATATATGTAAATAGCACATCAAAATAAACAAGAAAACATCAGAATTAACATAAATATTACAAATGTTATAGTCAAAAAGGGTCAGGGTCGTTACATTTGTTCTTTATTGGAAGCTTGGATGATTTTCATGACTGCCTTCTAGTTTAGTGGAACTTTTTTTTTCAGTGCCCAAAAGTTCAACACAAATGCTTCAATACCTAGGTTTAGCTTTTGTCGTCAATAGTGATTTTTTTTTTTAATGCCAAGCTTAAAATCTCTGACTTAGTTTCATTGTATTTGACCTGCCATAGTGTTTGAGGCAGTGATTTTTACATGGTGATTTGTACCAAGCATGAAATGTGATCGAAAACACTAGAAATAAAGCCGACCGGGCCTACCTTCAGCTCGTACGAATCCTGTGCCATGCCACGTTCCTCGGTTAGTCTCCAAACCCCAAACTTCATAAAGCAAATTAGCGCCTGGAGCCGGTAGTAGCTGTTTATTTATTGATCCTCCATCGTGATCTCGTTAAACCCGATTTAAACCTCAAGCTAGCTCATTAACCCAGGAATAAATACCTCATAAATTTTAAGTTGTAAACGTGAACTAAAGTATTTTCAAGTTCAATTTGCACGACAGGCTTTTCAGCAAACAGCACAAGTCATCTAAGACACTGATGGTCACAGTGCTCCTGGGGCCCCACTACTCCACAATGTTTTCCATCTGATCCTGCTCTACCTGCCTGACTGAACAGATCAGTGGTACGTTTCTTCAGCTGAGCACACCTGATTTCATCAAGAGCATGTTAATCACAATATTTTCAATCAGGTGTGTTTGGAGCAAGAACTGAGGGTCAGACTGAGAAACAGATGTCAGCTACCAGATCAGAGAACCTAGATACCAAATTAGTGAGTTCCTGAACAAAAACACCCAGACACTCGACCAAAGAGAAGGAAGAGAAGGAATTAGTAGCGAGCCGAGCAGTCATGTGTGCATTACTCCATAACCTCAATCAATGTTAATTTAGTTGCAAATTAAGTAAAGCTAATTGGATGCCCATTTAAAGAAAGTTAATCAATGATGTTAGGTGGAGGCATGACTGGGTCAGATACTGAAAGAATTTGAAACCAATTAACTAATTTACAAACCACCAAATTAGTCAGCAATGTAGCAGTACTAATCATATGTTTTAAAGAAGTCACACAACACTAGATCATTGCAGTGCCTTTACTTTCTTTTCCATCATCCCAGAGTGCACAAGTATCCTTTTTCTCCCCTAGTGCAATTGTGAATCAGTTTATTTCATAAACACGTCACACAACAAAATGTCTGGTGTTCAACACTCTCAGAAAAAAAAAAAGATAGGAAACTATACTTTTCCTTGTTGCCGAAGTGCTCCCCATAAGCTTACACCTTTACTAATTACTTTATACCGAGAAAGATTCACTCTAAAGGTTAATTACTGTTAAATTGTGTGCCTTAAGTCATTTTATGCCACTTTAAGAAGGTACACTATTGCCACCTTTCCAGCTGAAATATACATATTAAACAGTACAAACATTAAGACTAGCACTCCGTTGACAAAGAAGCATACCCTGGTTTCTGAAAGTGAAATCGACAAACTGAAATGTGTAAAAATTATTAGATGGATGAGGAAACAATTCATCATTTCCGTGCTTACATTCCCAGCAACCCGAATACAGACAGCAGGTGAAGATTGTCATTGTAATATATTGAATTGTACATTAGGGCAATCATGAGATCTCTTCTTCACGAGGTCACCATCTCTTCCCTTTACCATCCTCCTTCACCTTCCACAGCATGAGCTGCATGCACGCCATTGCGTCCTCTTGGGTGTCATGTCCCTCCACTGCGAGACATGAAGGACAAACACTGAAATAACATGCACCACAAATGGAGCCCTAGGCCTTTTGTTTAGTTCCTACTTACCAAGATTACGCAATCATGTACAGACTGTAATTTTGGCTCATTCTGCAGACTATACACCATTACACACCAGACTGTTGTACGGACTACACAATATCTTTGGAGCATACTGCTGGAGTAATTTTGGTTTAGGAGCCTAGTCCATAATTCAGTTTCTACAACAGATTTCCAAAGAAGTGAAGATGTATCCAATTCCATCCAATAATAAAGAAAGCACTCTTTATAAATTTGTATTGTTAGAAAGAACACCACAGTTAGGTTACTTATGCATTGTCTAGATCATATGACTGATATATGTACATACAAGTTATAAGTTCAGGTCACATTCCAAAAAGCAAACAAATAATTTAATCAAAAAATTATTTTAAAAAGGTCCATTATGTAGGATTTTTAATGCATCTATTAGCAGAAATTCCAGAAGTATTCCATATTGCCCACACCAAGTTTCACTTTTACTTCCTCTCTCTGGGATGCTCTTTTGTACCCAATCATGTTACTAAACAATTAACCTAAATAATTGTGAGATGTTCCACCAGGTGGGTTTTTTCCTTTTTCTTTAAATTTGTTTTTTTAAGCATTACACCTTTTGTAGTCTTTACTTGCCCCTGCCCCAACTTTTTTGAAACGTGTTGGGGGGGAAAAAAATAAAAAATTATACATTCAATATGTTGTCTTTGTTCTATTTTGAATTAAATACAGGATCACGTTATTTGAAAATCATTGCATTCTGTTTTTATTTACGGGCACCTGACGACCAACGTACGTTCTAATACACGCTTGGAAAGTTAGGGCTAAGGGTGAGGCATTCAGGTGAATCCTATATTGTGGACCTTTAAAGAATGATTGTGGGTTTAAACTAAACCAGCTGAAAGAAAGTTTATTAGCTAGCCTATAAATGCAATAGCCTAATTGAGCCATAATGAAATTAAGCTGATCCTCTATGATTATGAACTCAAAATTACTGCTTTAATTACAAATATAAAGGAAAGTCCATGGATTTGATAATAGATCAGTAAAAGTCAGCAGGGTTACAAGAGCCACATTTTTATTTCCTGTGGATCCAGGTTTGGGATTTTTGCATGCATTAGACTGTAATTCCATCATTAAATTAAGCAAGAAATTAAAACAAGACGATATGATGCAGCCCGACATGAAGTAGGATTACCGTTACTACCGTGAAGCAGATTATTTTTTCCAACATTAGCACATCCCACAATGGTTTTTTTCCCCCACATCTACCACCGTAATTTACCAACAAAAAACAATTTTTACATTTATTAATAAACAGTGCATGATACATTTTAACTGCTCATATACACTATACATAATTAATGTTGCACAAAGTTACTTCTTGTCATTTCTGTCAGTTATCCAACCCTGGTCCTCGAGTGCCAATTACCTGAAACACTGGAATGGGTAGGACAGGGGGTACTGCAGGACTAGAGTTAGGTATCTGCCTTATGTTATAGTGGTTTCCTCACCACCTTCTATTCGTTTTCTTTAGTTAAGTCCCAAAAAAATAAAAAAAAGAATAAAAAAATAAAAAAGAATTTAGCTGGTCATGTTACCAAAAAGTGCAAACTCCTCTCATCCTGAAGTCTTTACTATGTCAGAAATCCGTTAAAGTGCTCCTAGCAGAAAAATTCACAATTAACCAATTTTCTTTGTTAAATAACATCAGTTTATTAGACTGTGACTTCCTATAAAAATACAGCATCCTAGAACAAGAGCGTGAATCCAAATCTGTGTTTAGAATTATAGCTGGTATTGCTCTTACTGAAAATTAAGTAACACCTACTGGCCAATCGATCAGAATCGAGAATAACAGCCAGCACTGTGGGATAAATAAATGCATTACATGCACTAGCATATCCTCATGCATGGGCTCTATATGCTACTGTATATATGAACTATGTTGCATGAAATTTCTTTATGGTGCTATTGCTAAGAACACAAGAAAATTATTCAGGAAAATGGTTTTAAAAATGGATTGGATCACATTTTTAAACATTACTGTACAGTTTGAGGTTCCAGGCTCCATAATGTTGGACAGGAAATATTTTGAGTTCCTGACCTCTGAGCTGGTTTTGAATGGCCATCGGGATGCTTTTTTTGAAGGTTAAACTGGTTTGCTAAAGCATTAATTAAGTGTGCGAATCCCATGAACCAAAGTAAAATGTTTAGAATTGACATTTAACATGACATGATACACAAAATCCTTAATGCAATGGCGCTGGAAATTGCCCCTTTTTTACATGTGGGATCAATTTGATTAAAAACAGGAGAGACGGCATCTCCATGCAACACCCACTTTAATTAAGCCCATTAGCACTCCACCTATAAACCATGATCAGCTCAGCAATCAGGTAAGCAATTGCACCGCTTTTTCCAATTCTCGTTAAAAGAATTGAAAAGAAAAAGATGAGTAACTTGGTGCAGATAAATGCACAGTAATGAGGAGATTCCTCAGCAGCTCCCAGTGTGAGCCAACTTCAGTCACACGGATGATTAAAGATGGGTTTAACAGGGCAAATGATTCAATCGGCTCAACCTACCGCTCTCCTGGATTATCTTCCTCAGATACTCGGCCGTCAAGCTTCTAAGCTCTCTTTTGTGCGGCGGACCCAGGCGATGGGGGAACACCACGGACGTGTCGACCACCATGCTGTGGATAAACTTTATAAAAAAATAAATAAATAAATAAATTTTAAAAAAAGGCAGTAAAGAATTACACGGTTCTTGTGATTGGGCGTTTTCTCCCATCTCATACTTTAAGCTAGTGGGCAGTGGCTTGAATAAATTATCAGTTATTCTGTTACAACCTGGAACTGAATCTCTTAGACTTGCTAGAGAGCATGTCTAAACTAACAGCATAAAGATGACGAAGATCCATCAAAACAAGCAATCAAAACTAAATTTTGGAAAAGTCGATCAAGGTAACAAAAACATCCCAAATATTGAAAGTCTTGCAATACGTCATTAAATCCACCAAAAGTAAGGATATTAGTCAGAGAATCAAGTTCATGGGGTGTGAATACTTATGCAAGGCACTGTCCACACAGTAATGTACTTGATTTCACCATTGTCAGATGCACAATGTCAAGATATTCGGCCCAAGCTCCAAGTTGCTCATGTTCGTGATGTTTATAAAGTGCTTTGAAAGCCAGTTCTTTTCTGGTCTGCTGAAACTGATGAGAAAGAAACCACAAAAGCATCATTAAAAACTCACTTTCAGAGCACAGAGATCATTTTCCAAACCATGCCCAACCAGAATGGTTCTCTCGCTGATGAAACTCAAAAGCACAGCTTGCACATCTCGCAAAGATGAACTGCTGTTCTTCACATCTTCCTCACTGACACCTGAGAACCTGGGCAAGAAAACAGAGACCACGTCATCCCTCTTGCCCTTTATGGTACTTACGGTCACTTCAGAGATCTCAACTATACCTGGTGTTGTAGTCAATGACCTCATTGGTAGGCTTAACAAAGGTGTCGTAGAGGACCTGCAGACTGCTGTTCACCACCGTGACCCTCACCAGTTCCAGACCCTGGGTGGTATAGCACTGAAGAGGGAACGAGACAGAGCAGGAGTCTTGCTTACGTGAGAACAGCTTTTAAGTTGAGGTTTCTGGTAAATAAAGAACATGCTGAATAAAGTAAAGCGGTTGTATTCATATTGTTACCATTTCAGTATCAATAGCGTAAATCCCTGGGCAGCCTGTAGGAGTCTGAGGGAGGCTATTTACAAAGCCTTGGAGACTCACTGCATCATGGACATGGAGCTACAGAGGACACAGTAGAGTTTAGTTTACACGCTACTTTCCTATTAAGGAAGTATACTCTCCTATTACCATCCTGATAAGATTTCTTTAAGAAAGGTTACTAATAACCAACTTGCAGTAACTGAACAATTATTTTGGGGGTTGTAAAGTAGCTATGTTGGGACTGGGATGCCACAGGACACAACAAAATACTGTCAGATATTTAGCTTGTGGAACAAATAAAAGCAGCGTAGATTAACATTGGAGCATACTGGGTCCTTGTACAGTGATGCACAACATTTACAGCACTTATTCATTACCAGTTGTAGATTAGTAATTGCTTTATCCTGGTTAGCTACTAGGGGCAGCATGATGGTGTGGTGGTTAGCACTGTTGCCTCACAACAAGATGGTTCACGGTGCGAACCCGACAGCCGACTGGGGCCTTTCTGTGCAGAGTTTGCAATTTCTCCTTGTGCCTGCGTGGGGTTTTATCCGGGTGCTCTGGCTTTTGCCCAGAGACATGCAGATTAGGACACCTGACTACTCTAAATTGCCCATAGGTGAGAGTGTGAATGGTTGGTGGTCTCTGCATTAGCCTCATGATAGATCTGGTGACCTGACCCAGGGTGTACCCCACCTCTTGGCCGAAGCCAGCTAGGACTGACTCCGGCTTCCCCATGACCCCAGGAAAATGGATGGATGGATTTATTGTTCACTACCAATTTGTTTCTTGGGAAACAAAACCAAGAAAGTTCAAACAAAAGCAATAACTGCCAAGGGCAGGACTTCTCAAACTTTTTGCATTTGCAAGTGGAATTGGTCAAGAATGTTTTTGCAGATAGGACTGGTCAGAATTACAATGGGAGCAGTTAGAAGTGGAATTATTATTAAAAATAATAAAAAAAAACCGGGGCAGTTTCCAATATCATGCTTCACTCTTACCTTTAATTCCACAATTCAGTCTGCTAGTTATCACTAGAGAGTACTTTTGTCAATAATCATGGCCAAGGGCTCGCTAGTTGCACAGAAAAAGGTCATTTGACTTGATAAGGGGATCTAGTTTATTCAGCACAGCATACAATGCAATATCAAATACACCAGGGATGGAACTTTTGAAACCAAGAGCAGTGTACCTTGAACACTTGGCACCCAGGTGACCCGACTGCATTCTCACAGCAGCTATAGCGTGTCTCCACTCCTCCTGGTACTGCGAGAAACAAATGGAAACACTTATGTACAATCAAAAGGTTGTGGACACCACAGTTTTCAAAATATGTTTCACAATGTCCAGAAGTTTGGGAAGCTGTTCGGGGGGAAAAAAAAAGCTCTCAAATGTTTCTCTTCACTTCTTTCCAGAGCAACTTGACTGATTTAAGGTCAGATGATTGTGTAGTCAGTGCTGGAGCGGTCAGGCCAAAAAATCTTTATAACATGGTGCTTTTGGGTTTGTTGGAAAATAAATCCACTGTGTCCCCAGATGTTTGCCTGGCAGTGTTGATGTATAAAATGTCTGGTAAAGGCAGTTAGTTATTCACTTATTCCAGTTCTCACCTCTGTTCTCCATGACTTTCCCGTAATGATAGTTGCACTCTTCCTTGCGAGTGTGCTTTCCTGTCTGGCTAATGGAGAAAGAAGTTCCACAGCGACAGCAGATTCTCCTGGAAACTGTGCACATTGCACAAGCACATCAGTTATCCAGCGTTCACACCGAGTGTGTTTGTTGTGCATTTACTCCAAAAGTTTTCCAACAGCACTCTACATTTAGAAAAAAAAAAGATTAAGTTGCTCAACAAGGCAGATTTCAGCCCCTGGAGAGACACAGCAATGCAGAGTTTATGCTAATCTAATAGGCCTGATCCAAATCTTCAGCAATGTGTGAATATTAAATCCAGATGTGATCAGAGGTCATCTCTCAAACTGAATCTGAATACAATTCTTTTATTTTTCCATTTTGGGACAACCTTAAAACATTTAACGGAGACTCAAACAACAAAAGATGTCAGTTATCCGAAGAATCCTTCAGGAACACCTTGATCGGTTCATCTCCATGAAAATGATTAGATTCTGTTCAACTATGTTGTGAAATATTGTTTGACATTTTCAAAAAAGTTTCTTTCAGAGGACCCACCATCAGTGCTGCCCTTTTTGGTGTCGCCATACTGAATGGCAAAGCCAGCTTCATCAGGGTGTTTGTGTGGATAGTTATTCTCCCTCAACAGGGCCTTGGTTAGAATATGCTCCGTCAGCTGATTGTAGAGTGTGGGGTCACCTAGCATTAAGAAGTGTGGATAATACAGACAATCAATCAATATTAAGCACCAGTTATAATATATTCATCTATATCTGGTTACATCTTCTGTAAGTGCGGACCTGCTCAACTCCTCTCATTCCATGACTACTCTAATGTATTCAAATATGAATACATTATACAGAATGAACTGATCATGTGATCTAAACAGACAAATACAAATGGGAAGAGGAGGGGCACAATTTTTATGTTCATTTGTTTTGTTTTTACATTTGCCAGAAAGATCGACACCGTTTCGTACACGTATCGATGAAATCATGGAAACGAGAGGTTTTTATACGAGTGAGCAGTCAGTTATGAAGCTCAAAGGGCAAATAAGGAGCACATTCATTATCATAAATGATGTATTTATAGCATTCATTCATCCTCAGTAACTGCCTGGTCAGTGTCATTTTGGTTTAAATCAAGTTACCATTTTATCTAGGTCTATATTTCGGGAAACAGTACCACTAAATTCATTAGAAAAGGTCACAAGCAGGTACCCAAAAAAAAAAAAAAAAAAAAAAAAAAAACCACCCCAAACTATACTAGTACGGTGGATTTAAAAAATAAATAGGTTTCAATTTATTCCACACCCCCTTCAAGATTAAATCATAATACATACTAGCGCTGGATGTGATGTAATATTGACTGTTCGTAATTTATATGACTATACAGTTTGAGATATTGCAAAATATTTTTTTAAAACATTTGTGTATACCATTTACAAAATCGGATCACAAAAGTCAGGCTTTGAGACCTGAATCAAATATTTCAAAGCAAAGCAAGCACCATGAATTTCTATTACTATTCCTCATCAGGAGTGAAAGCTCCATTCAGTTAAAACTAAAGCTTATGTTAAGATTAGCACACTTAAGAGAATTATACACAAGACTAGGTGAATCACTTAGTACCCATACAATTGGCACATGAATTGAATATGGTGACTTCTAATCGATCATTCCTACCATCGTTTTGTCAGTTTGAGTACGGAGTCATCCAAAAGCAAACTAATCTAGTACACCATCACTCTCTACTGTACATAGAGAGCACTAAGTGTATTCCCTAAAGGATGGTCCACTAAGCATTTATACATAATGAATCGGATAAAATTGATATTAATACCAGGAGGATGGACACTTTAATGCGACCCTGAAATAAAAGCTAATGGCACTCTTACCATTTTGCAGGAGTGCTTGAGTATTGAGTGGCACATTTCCTCTAGACACTTGTGCATCTCTTTCACTGGAAACTGTACGGTGAAAACAGGGCCAGTAACACTGTTTGAGATTAGCATATTCCATGAAAGGTTATCAGAAACATTACAGGCAAATTGCTGTTAAGAACCATCCATCAAATTTGCATACATTTGGCAGGAGCTGCATTTTGATTTTTAAGCCTCTTGAGTGCATTCACTGCTATGCTTAGATACTTCAGTTTATTGATGCTGCGATCAAACACAGTCTTCTCTTCTGCTAGTGCCTGTAATAAAAGAAGGTGCAAAAGGAGCATTCATAAACCTTATTGTACTACTTGGATGATGTATCTGTATTTCTTTTTGTTGCAAACCTTTTCAAAGGCATCTTGCACAGTGGCGGATGTTTTCAGGAACTCCTCCACGAACAGATTAACATACCGCTGCCGTACATCATGAGGAACCTTAGCACCAACCTCTGCACGTCCTTTTGCTTTGCGCTTGGTGGGAATTGACTATTTAAATGATTGAACATCATTTGGACAGTATTAAATGATTACTTGTTTTATTCCACTATTTGGTCATTTTATAGAAAACAAAATCTCTACAATAGGAAAAAAAAGAAAAAAGAAAAATGCCACAGCCTAGTTCAGCAACCCTCACCTACCTTGGCAGGTGTGTAGTTGGCTGGTTGTGCGGGCTGGGAGATTGGAGCTAGCTGATGGACTGAACGTGCTACAGGCAAAGCAGCAGCAGGAATTAGTGTGACTGGTAAAGCACAGCTGCCTTTGGGGACAATCAGGTGCAGGTTTGGGCCTATTCTAAAGGTTGCTCCAACTGGGAGGATGTTCACACCGTCTAGAAATGGAAATCCCTTATTAGAACAGTTTGTAGTGTTTGTTATGGAACAGATAGCTTGTAATGCTTATTCCTTTCTAAAAACACTCAAGTTTATTGTTTAAACAATTTACTACAATAGAAAAGTAGTATAGTCATTTTTGCAAGGTTATTTCATTTCCAGACTGGGTTTGGATATCTCTACTCTAATGAGATTACTCACTGTTTGGCATAGCAGTTGGATGAATGACAGTAGGTGTGAAGACTCGCTTGGGTGCACTGGCTGCAATAAAGGATTGGCACCCTTTCACTGCTGCCATAAGAGATGTTGCTCTCTTCTGGCACTGCTGACTCTGGCTGGGCACAGGCAGCTGGGAACCGCCATCTCTAAGGGGCACAATGACTTGTGCTTTGCTCGTACTGACCTGTTGTGTAGTCGAGATATAATTAACCAAATATAATTCATATAGGATTAATTGTAGTTCTCAACACACCCGTACAAGGTACCTGAAAATCTACTGATCCATCTGGGTCTGATGGACCGTGGGCCTTAAAGGTGACATATTATACCCCTTTTCCACAACTTGACGCACTTCCCTGAGGTCTTAATGAAATGTCCGACATGCTTTTGTCAAAATACCCAAGGATAACGCACCACAGCTCCTTTCTCACCCTGTCTAAAAAGCCCTGTTCAGAACGGCTGGTTTGGGTGCCTGTTCCTTTAAATGGTAATGAGCCATTGCTCATCCCACCCCCTCTTCTGCCAGCCAATCACATAGCACTTTCCCCATGAATAATCTTGACTTTCCCCTGCTTCCATTCTGACGCTTGGTTTTAAGACACTAGTCTCCTCACACAAAGACTTCGGTGAAGTCTGTTGTTCACTTACGTTGGTCATGCCCTCCTCAAGCCGTGAGTGGAGATACTCTGATAGGGAATGGTAATTCTAATGAGACGTTCTAATGAGATTCTTGCGATATAGAAAGGGGAACCAAATCTGAATACCGGACTTCCTTCACTCCGGATACCCAAGGGTATGTGCACAGGCACTGAAGTAAGTTTTTCATATTTTTCATCCTTTAATATGAGAAAAAATGTTTACCAACTGGGTTTTAGAACATAAGGCGTGTTGTGCAATTTGCTTCAAAAATAACTCCAAATAATGTTACTAAATACATTGATATGCAAACTAGCATTCAAAGATAAAACTAAATTAGTTTTGTTAATGAACCAGTCTTACCTCAAACTTTGCTACATGAGCTACTCTCTTTTTCTGTACAAGAGCTGGCTTGACCATCTCAGCCTCTGACATCTTTGAAACCTCTTCCTACAAAATAAGCACAATGATAAGTTTCCTCCTTCCTGGTTCAATCCAACACATTGTACACCCTTCCACTTACTGGCATGTCACCTTGAGCGGTGGTATCTTCAGCCTTGTTGGCTTCCATAAAGATTCTGTAGCACTCTTCCATTGGATCGCTCTCTGAAAGGTCTAAGTCTGAATAATTGAGCTCTTCTGAAGAACTAGAGTCAACCGTTATCTTATCAGTTGCACCCAACACGGGTGGTTTCTGCAGGATCTGACCCCCAGTCAAATACAAAGATGTAGTGGCTGGGTTTTGTTCCATATGTGGAGAAGTAACCATTGCGTCTTTGCTTCCAGAAACATACAGAGGTACATTCTGAACAGGTTCTGTTGGGACTTTATGTGCAGATGGCCAGTTTGTTTCAACAGAAGTTGTAGTGTTCGGACAAGGTCCGGGATCCTTATTTATGGCTGGGAAAGAGGACGTGGTGGGAAGGTAATTATGAAAAACTGAGGTCTTTTGTGGGCTCTCTGGTGAGTGTCTAAGGGGTAAGGTGTCCATTTTTTTAATGTGACCTGAGTGCCAGTCATTTGGTTGCACCTCAGGTTCTGTTCGCCTTTGCAGCCTTTGTGTGACAGACTGTAAAGAATGATCTCCATGCATCTTTGGGCAACTGGGAGCATAATGAATAGTGTCATGAAGGAGAGCATCCACATCATGAAGACAAGCGATGCGCTCACTTTCACGCCTCAGGTGGTCCAGGCAAATGGATATATCGTCTGCAACATTTTCAGTATTTTGTGCCTTTGCTTCATAAATGCCAGCATTCAAACTGTTTGCATATGTAGGTTTTTCCAATTGGCAAACCTGTGAAAAACCTGCCACTGAAGACAACCTTGCATTTTCATGCAATTCTGGAGAACTTTCGGTCGCACAGTTCAAGATCTCCTTGCATTTGTCATTCTTGGAAGCAGCCAAGCTGTGTTTCAAGTTTTTATGAAGCACTTGATTATTTTCTTCAGTTGACGCATCAATCTCCACCATCCTCTTGGACAATTCTGATTCTTCCTTGGCCATCCTGGGTTGCACTGAGGGTTTTTGTTCACCTTCAGTTGGTATACTTCTGACAGCGTGTACTCCTTCAGAAGGTATTCTTTTCCTTTGTGGCATGGAGTACCTTGGTTTTACCACACCAATCTCCTCGTACAAAGATGTTGGTGATGTCTGTTGTTCACTGATGTTAGTCATGCCCTTCATGGTTGACCTGATCTTTTCTGCTTTCTTTTCTAGCAGTGGCACATCATTGTCAAGATGGGCCATTTCTGAAGATTCTCTGGTTACCTTGATAAAATTTGCATTTTCACTGGCTGATGAGCTTTGCATCCAAGATCCCTCGTTCCCATCATTTTCAAAGGGTGGGATGTCGATGACTAGTTCCCCCTCCTCATCAGAATCCTCAAAACTGTAAGAAGGAATGGGAACTGGATCTGCAGACACACCATTACCCTTTCCCTTGTCCTGTTGATCACGTTCCACATCAACTTTATTGGCGGATTTCATTTTATCTGTCGAGCTGCCAGATCGCAGGTCAGCAGAAAAATTTGAACATGGGTCATATTCCAGATCAGTTTTGGGTTTGGTGCGATCAACAACGTATTTGCGGTCAGCAGAGTTGGCCTTTTTACATTTCAGCTGGTTTCCATTCTGGTCTTTAAACTGAGTTTTTCTGATCACAAGATATTCTTCTGAGCTAGCACCAGCACTCTCAGCCTGCTCCGACTGGTAGCGGGACAGTCTTTTTTGTTCTTTCTCCACTTCATTTCTAACTGCTTCAATCTGTTTGTTGATCCTTTCCAGCTCTGAAAGCGAAGTGTGGCTCTGTTCCTGCTTGTGGAAGGTTCTACTAACAGAGTTATGATTGCCATGACCTAGGGCAAAGTTTTAAGTCAAAAAACTATTGCAGTGTAATAAGTTAAGCTTGTAAAACATCTGTCCAAGAACATTTACCACAGCATATTGTTGCAAACTAATCAGTGCCTCAAAATACTATTTGACAATGTTTCAAAATGAAAGTCATTCATCTGATCAGAGTACTACACAAAGTGATATTAAGATTAAGATCAAATGACAGTTTCATATGAAACTAAAAGCATTTTTCATAATACCTAATAGCATGTATAAAGCATAATACAAAGAAATGTTACAGCCAGGCAAGTGAAAGTAAACAATACATTCATACTTTGAGACTCTTACTGGACTTACCGTACAGTTTAAGCTTGTCTACTTGCATTTCCCCTTGACCTTAAAAGTTTTGGGTTTTACTTGCGTTTTAGAAGAAGAATCTCTACTTTTTACTGACGGCTTTAAAATGAGACTCCACAAAACTTTTTTTTTTTTTTTTTTTGGCAAAACAGTTTCAATCAGTTGAATAACATTCCTAACAGATCAACAATTCTACTACAGCCAGTGGGTGAATGACCCCTTGATAGCATTTGAGACTTTCAGCATTTGACTTATGAGCCAATATACTATACAATAAAGGCATCTCAAGGTCAACATTTATCGCTATAGATCCATCCGCCATGGTCATTAGTTTTTATTTGTCTAGCCAAGTTTGCATATTAAAATATGTATATTAGCATTACCATCATCAAATCACATCCAATAAATCTCAGAATGAGATCTTATAATTATCAATAAATTATAACTGTCATTAGCCAGAGTTTTGCATTTATCAAGCCAAGCCACCATAGCATATTAATTTAAGCATATTGTTAATGTTAGCATCATGCTAAGGAATGCGAGAAGAGATTTGGGATTTGGCCATTATTAGCAACCTTCAGCTTTCATTTCAGTTTCAGTTTCAGATTTCATTTGTAAAAGGTGAATTTTTTGTAAGTAACCAAAATGGTTTGTGATTTGTGATGCACACTGATTTCTTTCTCTTATGTTGCACTTTTACTTTCATACTTAAGTACAAATAATCATTTGAACACTTTAGCTAAAGCAAAAACCTTTACATGTGTATTTTTGACTAAGGAACTTGTGTAGTTCTACCATGCATCATATTCTCAACATGATTGATTGGTAAACAGCAAAACTACCATTTAAAGACAAGAAACTACATGTGAATGGTATGTTAAATAATAGAGCTCAATTCATAATTAGTCTTGTCAGTTTCTGATCAGCTGATTTTTTATATAAATAAAAAATATTTACATTTAGTCATGATCCAATTAAATATGAATAAAATCACATACCTAATAAAACATATGGGTTCAGTGTTGCAAAAACTCATTCTGGGCTATAGTAATAGAAAAATTTCCATCATCTCATTTTTGTAATTTTGCTATAAATACATTCATTAATCTATAAGGCATCTGTAACCAAAATATTATACTGTAAAACCACCTATTAATATGACTTTGTAGGGCAAATAAATGTGTACATTAGCTTACATTTTCACATCAAAGTTTACATTTGATTTTCTCCAAATTAGATTTCTCACTGGATTGGCTGCACCAAATTTAACAAAAGTTAAATGTTTATTTTAAACATAAGTAAATGTAAATTTAGAATATCCAATAAAACAACTTAATGTTTTGATCATTTTGTGGTGCGACACCCCATATAATCTTGAGTGTATATAATCCTCTGTGAGGATGCGCTCTAGAGAAGGGGAGGAAAAAAAAAAAAGAAAAAAAAAAAACTATAGCAAAGTTAGTTGAAAAATTATTTGTGTTGTTTAACCAAAAGCATTTTTCATTTTCCAGTGTAAATATCCAACATAAATCTAGCAATTATGAACATAACTTATACAAACAGGGCTTAAAGCTAATGATAATTAGATAAAGGACATGGACAATTGGACATGCATTATTATTACTATTACTTTCAAAGACCTGTCTGGTTTGGCTAGAAGACCTGGTAAGTTTTCTTTCTCAAACCTGACTCATACACGAACGACTTATCAGTTGGAAGTAAAGCTTCACACATGGTCACCACAGCGCGTGCAGTACATGGTGTCTCCATGACCGGGCCTGAGAAACGCTGATTAGGCCACGCCTACAATTAAGACTTACCTTTTTCAGCTGCCGCGCGCGCACCTCCGGTACACGCACCTGAGCTGTCTTCTTTGATGTGTTTGTACGGACAGTAAGGTCGCTCACAGCCGCCCCAAGTGAGAAAAGGACATTCAGTTTTCGAGAAGAATCCAGCGGTGGGAAACATCTTACGGTGAAAATAAGCACGAGAAGATAGAGAACAGAGTCAGAGCTGAAACTACGGTGTGTGAGCGCGCATGCGCGGTCCTGAGAAGTAGTTTATTTAGCCTTTGTCAGTGTCATGCGTGGCAGTCTAATTCAAGGGTGTGTTATCGAGCAAATGTTGGTCAGTTTGATGTGGATGGAAAAGCAAACACACGTAATGTCAGAAGTCAAAACGCGTGAGTCACGTCCAATAACGCAGCATCGCAGAGGAAGATACGATGCGCTTTAATAAACCCTCTCATTACACAGCCATGTCCAAGGCACATCTGAGCATTATACAACCTCCCGCCCTGCTGCTTGATCCCTTCCCTCACCCCCAGATTAGCTCCCCACTTCCGGTGCGCACTTAATGAGCCCGCAATCACCTGTAGCCAATTACGTGCACTTCCCGCGGGCACGCGCAGACTCTGCAGGTCCTTTAAAAATACACATACATATCTGCATTAATTCAGTTGCTCTTTGTTAGTTCAAGGATGAATCAAGTACTGTTCATAAGTTATTTGATTTAACACTAAAGTGAAAACTGATACATAAATAAATAAAATAATTTATCGTGATTATCTGTTTTGTGTGTGTGTGTGTGTGTAAAACCGTATATTTATTTTGTGTATTTCAGCATCTTGGGCTCCTGTAGTGCCCCAGTTTCAATTAAATAACATCTGTCTGTTTGTCTGTCTATCTGTCAGCTATATTTTGGCCTGCTTAGCTGTTTGTTTGCATATTTATATCCGTCTGTCTATCTTTCTGTCTGTCCATGTATATCTTGATCTTCCTGTCTTTCTGTCATTATAATAATAATAATAATTATTGTATCGTTCATAAATAAATGCTTTATGTGGGTCTAAATCAGCATCATCAGTAACTGCTTTATCGTGATCAGGGTCACAGTGGATTCAGAGTCTTTCCCATGAGCACTGAACATCACGCCGGAATACACCCTGGGTGGAACACCTGTCCATAACAGGACACCATGCACATACATTCATTTTCACCTAGGGGCAATTTCACTGAAGCATGTTTCTTTCAGAAGGTGGGAACAAACATGTGATTCTCCATGCAGACTGTAACCCAAGTTTAGGAATGAGATGGGAACCCAGGAGCTGTGAGACAGGAACCCAGGAGCTGTGAGACAGAAACTCCAAACTCCACTTGGTTAAATGGCTAAATCTAGATTTGGTTCCTTTGGTTTGTTCATCTGAGGGAGGTTTTATGCAGGCCAATAAAACCTGTTTTGTGGATGTTCCACCACATTAAACATAAGTACAGTCTAAACAAATAGTACCAAACTGTACCTTTGTCAATAGGGTAGTACATTTATCTTTTGGAACTTTAATATGTATCATTTACTGGGAAACATACATATAGTCCCTCCATAGAGTAGCCAGACTTAATCTGCATGTCTTTGGACCGTGGGAGGAAACCGGAGCACCCGGAGGAAACCCACGCATGCATAGATATAGTGTACAATCTAATTCCATCTAAAGGCACACACGTTTTACATTTGAGTCTCACCACCTCCAGAAGGAAAATAGTTTAGTGCCCTTATATAGAATTAATGAATAAAAAAGCTTTTTAATACGTTCTAATTGTTGGCAAACTGCAGTGGTATAAGTGAAATAAAATACTTCAGGATTTGCAGTTATGGGAAAATAATCAGCTTTGGGGTGGTAACAGTAACTCCACTCCACATCAGGCTTCATCACACTTCCCAGTTATTGACTATTTTTCTATAAAAGCACAACATCCAGTGTTTTATTCTTTGCATAACACTTGCCATTATATAAACAAACCTGAACATGACAGGCAGCTAGTGTACCACGTTCCAGTGTCTTGGTTTAGACTGAAGGTTTTACTTTTCTGGTTACAAATGACTGGATAATTCCATCACAGCCTGGAGTCCTTTAACCTGTAAGACACACTGTTACAGAGTTTTAGGTGATTCTGAAAAAGAATTAGATGATTCTTCTTGCCTAAAGCAGACTCCACTATCCAAAAATGGAGCAACATGGGGTTCAGTGTTTTGCTCAAGGGCACAATGGCAATAGTTTTCAGCTGGGATGAAACCCCGATACGATCAAAGCCGCTGGTCTAGCACTCCAGATACGCAGAGTAAAGATGATGTTTGAAAGGAAGGCCAGGAAGGAGAGACACACTGCACTTCCTCCCTGTCCACTGCTTTATTATATCATCCCTACAAGACAGAGATGAAGGAGCCAGGCGAGGGGCGCAGAGGCAACCTGCCTCTCTTGATGTCTCCTTTTCCGCTTGGGAAGCGATGCATCACAGAGAACCCAGTTCACCTCCTTAGCAGGCACGCTGCCATGCTATGATCTTCCTTTGCTTATTTTATAAAAAAATGTGTACATCTGTATGATGAGGTTCTGGCCCGCAAAGAAAGGTTTGTGTTGGCTTTGCAGTCAGCGAGCAGCTGTTTTCTCTTAAAGTGGCAAAGTGAGCAATTAGAGGGCGGATCATAAAGGATTGAGTTCCGTGGCCTGAGGAGGATCCGGGCGCCATCTTGAGATTCCTTGGTATCGTTGTGAATGAGAGAGAGGGTTGCCAGGATAAATGAGAAGACCACAATGCACATATCTCAGTCTAAAGAGGGCAGTTTTGACATCAAAGATACGGGGGTGGAACAACAGGAAAGAGTCTCTCTCTCTCTCTCCCTCTCCCTCTCTCTCCCTCTCTCTCTCTCTCCCTCTCTCTCTCCCTCTCTCCCTCTCTCTCTCTCTCTCTCCCTCTCCCTCTCTCTCCCTCTCTCTCTCCCTCT
>JAQMYM010000038.1:1561532-1573895 GCA_030014255.1 Parauchenoglanis ngamensis | reverse complement strand
TGTGTACACTTGTTTATGTAAGTACTGATTGTGTGTACACTTGTTTATGTAAGTACTGATTGTGTGTACACTTGTTTGTGTAAGTACTGATTGTGTGTACACTTGTTTATGTAAGTACTGATTGTGTGTACACTTGTTTGTGTAAGTACTGTTTGTCTGTAAGTAAAGAGAAGACTTTAAATCACAGCATGTGCTCCGTGGCGCGGTCGATGCTTCTGTATCTCGGTGTTGAAAAGCCTCAGACACACGAGATAATTCTGCAGACCTGTAAGCTTGAGCTTCATTTACGTGCTGCACAGTAAAGACGACACTCGAGTCTGTGATACTGAAACAATTTTATTATTGTATCTTCCAGTAGAGTTTTGATATTCATGGCTAAAACTGCTTTCTGGAAAACACTACACAGCAACAACAGCACAAAAAAAGGACGAAAACAGACACAAAGCCACTTATGAAAGTGCACATACGACAGCTTTTCTTTAAAAAAATACAAAAAAACAAACAAAAAAAACAAACAGCGGATGGGATTCCTCATGAATAGAAAAATGAAAGGTAATCACACATATAAACGTTTTACAAAGGGAAAATCAAATAGTGCCATTTAGAAAGGAACTGAATAAAATCAGTTATTTTATTTGAAAATGCTTTAAATGCTCAGGCAAGACTCACTGCTGCTTTAAACTGGGTAATTAAAGTACCACAGGGTTAAAATGTCAACTCAAGGTCTTACTTTATATGGCGTGAACATCACGGGAGTCTCAGCGTGTTGCGACGTTACACTGCTTTTGGAAAAAGCGTCCGTGGCGGGAGTGCACGTTTGAGTGACGTCGCAGCGGTTAGCGACGATCAGAAGGTTTTGAGGTCAAATCCCAGGATAAAGAGTGTACCAAAATACGTCGATTCATTTTTAATTTATACGTATTAAAAGTTCAGCAACAGGTGAATAATTCCTCATGGACTCCTAAAGCCTGATTTATACGTCTGCACTGAAGTATCTGTGAGGATTAGGCGCTTTCATAGCGGTCAGCGAAACGAACCAAATTGCGACGTTCCACTTGAACAGGAACGACGACAGGATGTGAAAAAACACGCGGTACGCGTGTCGACCCTGAAACATGCCTTACTTCTCTGACATAAAAATTTCCTTCTTCAGCCAAGCTGGCTAGATTTTCCACCAAGCAGATTTTCTTCGTGTTGGTCGGATCGTGTCACGCTCTTTTAAAGAGAAGCGCATCTCTTAACAATAACAGAGAAAACAGAGCGGCTGGTGAAGGAACAGCTGTGTATCGCTGCAGAAATGTAAGTGATACCAAGAACTAACGTGTTTCATAGACAATAGACGTAGCTATAAATGGATAAAAAGTACGACGCGTCGTCTTTACTTCATAAATGTCCGAGCTGCCGTGGTATAAGATTAGAGGAATAAATCAGTATGGGTTTTAGTGGGAAATAACCCTACAGCGCACAGAAAATAATCGACAAATCGACGTTTACCCACAATCCCTTTCTCTGCATCGTGAAACAGATTAGATCCAGAAGTGTTAGTCAACTGGTCTGTGGATGAAATCTGCAGAACAGGAAAATGAAGCTGCTGATTAAAGTCTTCTATTAAACGCTAAAGTGCACTAACCAAATACCGCCTGTCCTGAAGATACGAAAGTTCAAACGCACTCGATTTACCTCGCGAGGGCCAGATGTACGGAATTGTGCTCTCCTGTTTTTTACATTTTTTTGGAAATTAGACTGTGCAAAAAAAAGTTAGTGAAACTGGTGTACGAGCCAAAACACGTGATTCAAACCCGGTGCACTCTTAAAAACAGGTTGAAAAACAGGAAGCGCGGTTGATTATGTGTATTGTGCGCCGACGTCCGTTGGTAAAAGAGCCACATACATAAAAGGAATTGAATTGAAATGCCGCATCCTGTTTGAGGCATTGATTTGGGGTAATTAGCAGCGGCCAGACGTGTGCGAGATTCTGGTCTCCTTCTAAACCAGGTGTAAATTAGTCACGTGTGTTTTAGGGGCGTAGTATTTTGCAGTGGTTTAATTCCTTCCCATAAATCATTCTCGTTATTATTTATGATAAAACGTGTAATCACATCGAGATCATTTTAGAATCACTTTCAGAAAGCGCTATCCGCACTCTTCCGCATACAGGAGCTCACAGATGCCTATGATTGGCTGCTGCCGCTGTGATTGACAGGCGAGACAGAGTAAGCCCCTCCCTCCCAGACGGCACAGCTTATCTCTGTTATAGCTTATCTCTATCTTAGCTTAGATCTTCAGACAAATCTTTAATACTTTGTGATTTGGGACTTTTTTTTTGTCACGCAGATCTGATCATAGTCGATCGACGTTCCTCCCATCGAACAACAGGATATTTGTGATAATGAGAATTGTTTCTGTAAGGTTATAAAAGCCGCAATCGACCACAAGAAAAACGGAAACCATCTCAATCCGATGCCAATCTTATTCTGCCCACAAAACGATTCGTAATCGGACGATTTTCGGGTTTGATTTTTTGAATAACGTTGTTTTTGCGCTGTAATGTTCCATATGATGCAAACAAACAGTTCGATTAAGCACATTTTCTTGGATAGTGGTTGCTATGGTGAGAAAAACAGGATTAACCAATCAGAATCCTGCATTATTTCCTATTTCGGTTTGAAAGCTACTACTTTAGCTAGCTATCCTCCGAGCTCTACGATTTTGAGGTGAAATACCGGACATTTAAAATGTAAGATGTCTTTTTTTTTTCCTGTATTATAAAGAACGTAATTATTTTGAACAGAACGCTTATTAAGGTTGTTAATATGGCACGGCTGTTCGGCGGTTTCTGGATACCTCTCGCGCGTTTACGACTCTCTGGCATCTACGTATCGATTTAATAATTAATTGCAAGGATCTTGCTGTGATTTTATTTAGAATATTTCCTCATTCACGCTGAAATCAATTCCTTCCGCAAGAGTCTTTCTTTATTAAATCGCTTCATCGTTAACGTCATTCTGTGTTGATGAACTTGTATCGTGACGCGCTGAACTTCATTTTAAAACGTTGAGCGCCTCGTGACGTCCTGATCTCGAGCAACACTGGGTGGAAAAAATACTTCAGTCCAAAACACGAACGCAGCAACGAACGAAAGCTGGAAGTTCTGTCGATGGTTCATTTTCATCAATGAGAACGAGACTTCAGTTCATTTCATTCATCACTATTAAATGTTTAGGATAAAGGGACACATTTCCGTCAAGGATTATATAAACAGTGCTTGCCTCTTCTCCAATACTTATTACTCATCTGTTAAAATTACACTGGCAAAAAAAAAAAAAAAAAAAAGATAATAATAATAAAACAGACTGCACAGCATTTCCTCTAATAATCAGCACATCTACTTTTTACACTGCCTTTAAAATCATCTGAAATCAGTCGGAGGCAATAAAAGTAGAGCACGAGTCTATGCGCTCCTACCCTAATAACATCATGCCGTTTAATCCACGTATTGTTTTCCCGTTACAACACTTTTATTATTCGCTTCTAACCTCTCATGTTTCCGCCGCTGTATTTTTTTCTCATTTCTGCTACGTTTTCTTGCAAAAACAAAAAAGAGCATAAAAACTGTAATACATTCTACACGGCACAGACACTTTCTAGAAAGTTCATCTGATGCTACAATTATTTACTCATTATTATCTCTAAGCAGGTCAGTCGCGTCGCATAACCCCTCTACTGTAATCACTGTACCTATACAAATCCCCCCATTTCAATGGAATACTGGCGTATTTTGCAAACAACAACATCAACAAAAAAAGATGAAAAGAAAGGTGAAACAGGAAAGCGCCGGCTGTCACAAGACCGAAGGAGGATACTTGCAACGGGTACGATGGCCTCATCGATGAATACGGTTGGTCACACAGAGTTATCAAGTGTCTTCCAGATGTTCGCTGACTGAGGACTTTGACCACTGCCAGTCGAATCATATATAACTGCCCCTTAACCCCATCGTTAAGCCCACTCCACCCGCACGTCTCCATGGAAACCAGGAGCCGGAGGTTTTAGGACACGGAGGAGATGGGGTTGTGAGGAGAGCCCATCTGAGTGAGAACCTTGTCCAGCCACTGCAGCGGTCCGTGGAGGTGGATCTCGATCCAGCAGGGGGTGCTGGTCACGTCCTGACGATGGTATTCGGCTCCCCAGCCCTGGCAAAAAAAAAAAAAAAAAGAAACAGAAATAAATCAACATTAGCAGTGGCGTGTACATACATAATAAGATTAATTATTATTATTACACAGCTTTGTTGAATACTCGGTTCTGATTGGTCAGTTACGGCACTCTTCGGTAAAATATTATTATTATTAATAATAATAATAATAATAATAATAAGGAAGTAAAGACAAGACAAGACCACATCAGTCTTAGCAAATATAGGGATTAATGAGCAAAAATTAAACGTGTAAAAAAATAAAGTAAATAAACAATGACTAGGCTGCAAGTGGAATACAGAAAAATGTAGAATTTAAGTTTATATGCAATAAATTAATTATATCTTCATTAATATATGGGTACAATGGGTTAATCAGGTGAATAATAATAATATCAAAAGGTCCTGCTAATACGAAAAAAAAACATCAAACGTGAGAAGACTAAAAAAACGGACTAAAATGTGGAAGAAAAGTAAATGCCGGGATTTTGTAAATGAAATGTTTTTAATAACACTATCATTTTTCACTAATATATGTGTAAAAATGTGCCAATGGATAAAAAATAAAGAATTGATGGAACTGCCATTCTTATAGGACCACTATTGGGGTTTTTTTCTAAGAAAGTGAAAACGGTAGAAAAAGTAGACATTTCTTTTACCTTTTATCTCTAAACATGTATTTCTAAACTTGTGGGCTTTTTCTTATTTAAAACACAAACATACTATAACTCCTTAGGCCAAGTCTTTTCCAACATGCTTCATGGACACGTTCAATGTGCGATCTGAATTTGATTCATTCGTTTAAAACTCCATCACCAAAGGTGTGAATACGAATAAAGCAAAAGGAGACCTCAGTACCGGCGTGTAACCGCATTACTTCTGATTAATCGCAGCCATTAGGCTTGAGCTTCCTAGCTGAGGCGACGTCCACGCTACCTTGACGAAGCTCATGCGAATAGTGCACATCTTGGTGAGCTCGTAGACGGCCTCGAAGCCGTGGTTGACGGACTGGGCGAGCAGCTCGGCGAACTCCTGGTTGTTGAAGATCTTGAGGCTGCAGCCGCTCGGGATCTTGCACACGGTGGTGGGGTGGAAGCCGTGGTGGTAGTTGCAGTTGCGGCTCTGCACGAAGATGCTGCTGTCGCTCAGGCACTCGGCGTACACCTCGCCTCCCACGTAGTACAAGTGCACGCCTGCCAAAACATTCACCTCCGTTAGAAATAGCTCTGCTGACACAAACGACTGGATTGGAGTCGGATACTGTAGATTGTAGTGGAGTAAGAAGCTACAGGAAGTTAATCATTCCCACAGACGTGTGGTGCGGTTTAGTGTGTAGTACCATTGATGGCACAGTGCTGCTGAATTCTCAATTCTGATTGGTCAGAAGGGCGATATCACAGCAGTTCCATTTACAAGACAAATCACTGGATTATATTAATGCATTTGTTTCAATACCGTATTCTATATTATACCACAGTTAGCTCCAGTCAACTAATCTGATTGGCCGAGCGGCATATTAAGTGTGTCGCATAACAGCACTGGGACGTCTCACTGTGTAAAATTACACTTCCTAGTACAAAACTGTTACTATGGTAATATGGGTGACATCACCACCAGACATCTCAAATGATACTTTTTAGGAATATAAATTTGACTTAAAACATGGAAGCTTGTCAGATGAAGATGAAAAGGAACGCCAGGAACGATTTTTCCAGAAGCACCTTTAACAGTAACGTACGAATTAATGTGAGCTAGCTAGACGACGTGCTATAAAGTGAGAGTGACATCTTCAGGCTAGCGGAGCAAAAATAAACAAAACATTAGGCCATACTGGGTCCAAAAGGTCACTCACTCAATATTAATTACTTGTTTATAGAACTGTTATTATATAAAACCAGTATGACACTCAGGGTGGTGGTGTACTGAATATCAGCACGGCTGCGATTAGCTACGAATCAATAGCACGTAGCTAATCGGTGTACAGCAGCACTCCCTCTTGTGTCATACTGCTTAAATAACAGCTTGTACGATGGACACGCCATAAAATTTAATTCTGACAATAAGCAGAAAAAAAAAATGTGCTACTTCATTTAAAAAAAAAAAAAGTATAACAGATGAAATGGTGGAGTTTTCTGTAAGGAGACGTTTATTTTAACATTTATGGAAGGCGTATCCAGCGTCAATAATTTATGAAAAATCTTCAGGACTTAAGGATTTGCGCTTTCCAGTTTCTCGGTCAGATGACAAACTGCATTTTTTTTTTTGGAGTTATTAACTTCAATAGAGAGGGAATAGAAAGCCTGTATCTATATTAATGCAAGTGATGACAGGAACTCTGCTGTTACATGTAAATGTAAATAGATTTAAAAAAAAAGTATGTTGTCTTTATAAAAATGTGTCACCCATAACATTATTTTCCGATAAGTGTATATCTTATTCAACTTCTAATAAACAGAGAGATGATTGCATACCCTGATTTATACCTTAGCTATTAAAAATTCTTGTATCTGATTGGCTGGAAGATATCAGAACATGAATATGTAGATTTAATTAAAAAAAAAAAAAAACTGAATCAGAAATTGCTCCTCATACTGTAATAACCAGGATGCAATGCATAATAATAATAATAAGGGTTTAAACTATACAGTACAGTATATACTTTACGAAAGTTATTGTAATTAAGCTAATAAATTTCTTTACGTGGAAGGAATTGTTTGGGATTTTTATGTTTAAGGAGGTGTTTTAAGTGAAAATGCCAAAAACCAAGTCCTCCCCCCATAACAACAGTCTTATGCAGGAGCATTTTAACATGTTAGAACATTATCAAAATATTTAAAAATGGACAATTTTGCTTCTTTCTTGATCATTCTGTTAAAATGAAACAAAGCGCATGCACAGCAAACGCAGCCAAGGTATGAGCAAAGTAAAGGAAACATCACTCTGTGGTATTTGTTTCATTCATTTCTGATATTGCGACACTGTAGTACGATCCTAATGGGAATTTGTTGATCGATTGAAATCAGGCCAGGCTGATGCAGTACAGCTCCAGGAAGTGGACTCAGTAACATTAATCTATATTATCAGTTTGCACGAGCTGCGCCCTGATGAACTGCATCGTCAGGTAAAACGACGCGGAAAACCGCAAGAGCATCCGTGACGTGCGCAGCATCCCGTTTCGAACCTTTGCCGATGTGCCGGCGCGTGTTCTCGATGGTAGAGTTGCGGTTGACGTTGGACAGCAGGCCCAGGCAGAAGCGGTTGCGATTGTTGGACGGGTCGGTGAAGCCGTCCACCAGGACGCTGGTCGAGGACGCCTGGAAGGCCTCTCCGACCCGGTTATTCAGCTCGTAGTACACGATGGAGCACCAGTGCTTGGGCTCTTCATAGGCCACAGACTGCACATCTGCACACAGAGAGACAGGCACAACATTATAATGCATCATGTATCATTTATACTACAGTGCAGTTGAATTCTTAACTCTGATTGGTCAGAAGACTCCACATAACCTATGACTAGTCATAAACAGAATAAAAACAATGGTGTAAAGGATATGTTTATTTAACATTTATGGAAGTCTCGAGTGTGAGCTAACAGTGGGGAAAAGTCCTTCTGGGTAACAGAACAGGTTTCCATTTTTTGTCTCATTAACTTCAAGATGGGGAGAAAAAAAAAAAAAAAAAAAAAAAAAAAAGAGACTGGTGAGGGAACGATTGTCATAAGGCGCTTTCGGACTGGAGGAACCTTTCATTGTTCTTAGAACTGTTAGGGGACGCTGCTCCTTTTTGTATATTCACTATGCAGGAACTGAGGACGATCATAGTTCTTAGAACGCTGTCTTGAGGGACTTTTTTTTAGCTCCGACTTCAGTGTGGGTACTCTCCCAGCACAAGAGGAACCAAGCAATTTTGACACGTCTAAAGAAAACGTTAAAATATTAATTAAGATAAATGCTCTTGTCCGTATGCGCGTTCGTTTTTTTAGCTATCACATAAGTAATCCGTTATAAAATAATAATTCACACTAACATGTTAGGTAAACATATTTTAAATAATCACACGTAGTACGTAACACTTCCTGGTCTCCCCCGTTTTACAGCGCAGTGGGATGATCCGTTTCTATAAAAACACGCGACTGAAACACGCGAAAATCTAAAGCCTAATGTTGTTAGTTTGCTGTTTTCACAACAACACGAGAACACGGGTGGGCAAGACTCACATTTATATTAAAACAAACAAACTACGTAGTGGCGTTGCTATAGCGACCGTCGGCCAGCTTGTATTACTGCAGTGTTCCTACTGGCGGGAAAAAACACCATTCATACCATTTGAATGGTTTGTGTTCACAACGCATTCTAAACCGCACAAAAACATACTCTATAGATGCTACAGCGCGCTCTGGTGGCTCCGCCCACTCTGTGCTAACGCGTGTCTTCACTCTGACACTTGATTTTTACAGTTTTAGTACATCACTGGGCTACTAATCTCATGACCATATCATGCAGAATTTCCCAGCGTTTGCGCAAAACTGCACACGATTTGACACTTCGGTTTAAACCGTATTTTGATAATCAATTAAATATCGATGAATTACTGCTCGACACTGCTCTATACATACTGCAAGCAATGTGAACTTGCCTAAAATGGTCAATTTATTGCTTTGTTTTCACATTTACTTACTCATTCAGATTAATAATCAGAACAATTACAGATTATCTTTACTGGAAAAACAACCAGTGCTTTTAATCAAAATGTATGACAGCAGGAGCTATGGAAACCATTCTGGATTCAATTAATTGCATTACTTCAATACATTACATTACATTACGAACCTCAGCTAAATGTGAATCTGGAGTTGAATTTGAGCTCATGTAAATAAGCCGGGCTAAAATATAACTTAATAAGCTGCTATGTCAACATCTACAAACTAACATTATCTGATCGTATTATAATCCGATTATCACTAATGCATATAATCTAATTAGGAGTCTGATCACACGGCTGAATTAACTAATACGAAAGCTATTAACACACCAGACCCGGTGTTGTGTGAGCATCCATGGTGAAAATCAGATGAACATGTGTGTCCGGGCCCGTGTCGTGCCCCGTGTCTGCCCTCAGCGAGTCAGCCCTGCTGCCCTTCCCTCTTCCCCCTCCCATGAGAGAGCTGGAGTGTGTTTATCCAGCACACGGCTCTCCTCTGCTTCCTGAGCCGGGTGGCACAGAGTCGCAGGTGTGTTTTGTCTACCGCTTTCCCATCAGCGCTCTCACAATGGGGCAGCGCCCGACGCGGTTACACAGGATGCAGCTTGAGCTCGGCTCCCGAAACTCCCACTCCACTCAGACCTCCGCAAAAAGGCTTCAACAAACTCCATGTCTCCCTCCCCAGAAGCAACAACTTCTGTTCCACGGCATGATCAGATTCACTGATTCATTTTATGATCTAAATCACATTCTTGGACATCGTATAGTTAGGGATCCATTTAAATGTGAATAAAATCTCTGTCAAGTATCAAATTGTTTCAATGTTCAATAAAATTTTGGCTCTTTATCAAAGGGTTTTTTTATTTCTTTTTTTCCAACCCAAAGAACCAATTTTCTTCAATTAAAATTTGAATTAATTTTGCACAAAAAACAGCCAACAATCCATCGCATGGTTTCACAGGCTGGATTGGCTTCTCTTAAGACAGCTCGGTTGGTTGAGTAAACGACACGTCTCTGGTTTTCTCGTGTTTTTACTTCTTTTTCTTATAATAGCTGTTGTCTGACTTAAGCGACGACTCATGATGGTAGTATTTGCCAAACCGATGTTCTGTCCTATTCCGAGAGCCGTCCAACTGCCCGTTTGGTACCAGAGAGGAGTGATCAATAAAACACAAATATTACAAATATTTAACATTTGTACGACACACAAAATGCATCCTAAGATACAGGTCTGCTAACAAACTGTCAGCTGTGTAGTATGATTATTAAAAAAAAAAATTCAAGTCAAGTCAAGTTGACCCAACCCTTATGTGTTATGTGGGTTCGCCGAGAGTGATGTGCCGGGAGCGGTGTGCCGAGAAGCAGTGTGCCGAGAGAGTGATGTGTCGAGAAGTGATGTGCCGGGAGCGGTGTGCTGAGAAGCGGTGTGCCGAAAAAGCGGTGTGACGAGAGAGTGATGTGCCGAGAAAGCGGTGTGCCGAGAAGCGGTGTGCCGAGTAGCGGATGTGCCGGGAGAGGTGTGTGAGGAAGCGGAAGTGCGGCGAGTCGGCCCCTAACAACCAAAATACTTTCCAACGTCTCTGTATTTATTATCGGAGTGCACATTCCCCCTAGCATTAAAAATCTTGTATGTAGCACTTGGTCCTGGAAAAACGTTGTCTCATCTCACTGTACACTGTATTATATGTATATAGTTGAAATGACAATAAAAGCCACTTGAACTGTGTGTGGCTGTTTGTCTGTGTTGGCCCTGTGGTGGACTGGCGACCTGCCCAGGGTGTACCCCATCTCTCGCTCGAAGATGCAGGGATTGGCTCCAGCTTCCCCGTGACCCAGATGAATAAAGCGGTATAGATAATGGATGGATGGATGGATGGATGTCCTCAGAATTATTTCAAAATAAAAGGAAAATCTAAACCCCTTAACTGATATGTATTCACCTTAATGTGAATTGTCCTTGTGCAGCAGTTACAGATTTTAGGTGTCTTTGTGCATTTTGATTTTGGCATTTTCTTCCATTCCTCAATTAAATTTTTCTCAACTGCTGTTAAAGAGGATGGAGAATTTTGGTGGACACCAATCTTCAGGTCATGCCACAGACTTTCCATGGAATTACAGTCTGGAAATCCTTAACTCAGTCCTTGACTCAGCCATTTCCATAGTGCATGCTTCTTTTTCTCTCTCCACACTTAATTTGTGCCCTGTACATTGGCTCATTGCCCTGTTGGAACCTATATATTTGCCCTACATGCAGATATCTTGCTGACTGAAACAGGCTTGCCTCAACAATTTGTTTGTATTTGGCTCCATCCACTTTGGTTGTGTTGGCAGCAAGCTTTCCAGTCCCTGCTGCTGACACACAACCCTAAAGCATGATACTTGACCATCAACATGCTTGACTGCAGGCATGGTGTTACCTTGCTGTTGCACTGTATTTGGTTTGCAGAAAATTTGCTTTGGCCTTAGACCAAACTTTAGTCTCATCAGACCACAAAATCTTTTTCTTAAAGCCCTCAGATTATATAGCATGGGCTTTCTCAGTAGTGGCATCCTTCTGGTCACTCCCCCATAGAGGTCGGATCTGTGAAGAGCTGATGACATTGTTGATGTCTGCACAGTTTTTCCTATTTCACCCAGTGAGCACTGTAACCTCTTTGGTCTTGTAGCTGGACTCCTGGACACTTGTCTGGCAATTTGCCTTCTTACCTCAGCACTTAGTAGTGTCTGTGTTGTGCAATATTGTTTCTATACTTTTTAAATATTTTTTGAATACATTCTGGAGGCACAGTATTTACATCTGACATAGGGATAAATTAATATAACTTGTTCATAGGCAGCCTCAAATAAACATGTATTAGTGCTGGCACCTTCATTTTATATTTCAGAAACTGGAAATTTTCAGAAGTTGCAATTTGTTATTTGGGGGTTGTAAGATCATGTCTCTCAATTGTTAGCTCTAAAAGGCACTTAAAAGTAAATTAGCAAATTACAAAAAATCACATATAATTTCAAAGAACATCTTATCCTCATGAACTGAATCAACCTAAGGTACAATTGTCAGTTTGCTATTCAAATATCCTTGTGAGCCAGGGGCATAAAGCCAGTGGGGTAAATAGTAAGAAAGACATAAGTCATCAGGCTACCATTACATTTATTTTCTTCATGTTAATTAATGTATTAAATAATGTTGGTTAAGGGAAGCTTAATGTCAAACAATGCCTTTTTTTTTACTACGGCTTAATTTAGATTACTCATTTTTGCCATGGTCTTGGTTCCAGATGTATCTTTCCTATTCTTTATCTCCATGGACATTTTGGGAAATTATTTTATAAATAGTTTAAATAGCCAAATAAAAGTTACGAAGATTAATCAAGAGATTTTCTATTTTTTTTTTTTTTACTAAAGAAAAGAAACAATGACTATGTACATGACTATGTCTTAAACAAAATATACAGCTGATCCTATAA
>JAQMYM010000038.1:1539507-1550863 GCA_030014255.1 Parauchenoglanis ngamensis | reverse complement strand
CAATTTTACCAGAAGCACCTTTAACAGGAATGTACAAATCAATGTGGGCTAGCTAGCCGGCTAGCTGACATGCTAGAAAGCTAGCATGACTTCTTCGGGAACTATTTCCGCTAGTAAAGCAAAACGGCCTCATGCCTTTGACCGAATCATAGCTGTGCTGATATTCAGTACAACAGCACTCCCTCTCGTCTGATGTTGCTTAAAGGGGGAGTCATCGATTCTGGAGAAATGTTGTTCATATATGAACTCAACAGCCAAACAAATACACACCTTCCTTCAGTGTTCCTTCGGAAGCGCCGCCCCAAAAATGCATGGACACACATTGCCAAGGCAACAACACTAAAAACAACACCCCCATTGCCACCCCCACCCCTCCTCCTGTGACTGGCTAGAAGACGCCCCCTGAGTGCCACTTGGTCTGGGTTTGTTTTCCTGTTTACATAGCCGAGGCTGTGTACGAACTGCGTACGAATGTTTTTTTAGCACACACGTAGAACGGACAGCTAGCGGCCCATGAGGAGATATTTACTGAATTTGACAAAAAGTGTATTCGATTAGAAAACGTGACTGCACCTTTAAATAACAGCACGTCCCAGAAAGCTTTATTCCTCCTTTGAGATATAGTATTTCATTTGATATTGTGGAACATCAGCAAAATAATTAGTCCCTGTTCTCACTTATGATATATTATTTTCTCATTTTCTCCTGATTTTAATAATACAGGAAACAGCTTGTTACTGAGAAACCATAAAATGTAAAAGTGAACAAAATTAATTAAAAGGAAAGAGTAAAACAACTGGTATGATGCAAATCACCATATATTCTGCTTAAAAATGGTAGTATTTAAAATTTTTATTTTTATTTGCTTATTTATATTAATTAGGCCATGGATCTGTTTTGTTTCTGTCACTGTTTCCAGTGCTTAGTAATTTTACTTGGTTTCCTATGGGATCTGTTTTAATCATATTATTACTTCTAACTACATTAACTACTGGGAATTTTTCCCCCCTTAAAAGTCTCAGTTTTCTTTTCCTGGTAAATGGAGTTATGAAATATCTGAGGTTTGGAAAGAAAGACAGTGCAGCTGCTATACCTTCTTGCTGTAAATTCCCATCTCTCTCTTTCTCCAGAAGTGATAGCTTCCACATGATGGGGTTTTCCAACAAATACACCAAATGCAAGCACATTTAGTATGAACGGATTCCTACTAAATGTTTTCCTGAAGAGCTCGGACATCAGCTTCAAGATAGTCGTGGATTCCTTCACATATCCTTCAAGGGCTTTCAGGTCACACTTCAAGATCATAGTTTCACCATCTCGTAGCTTCAACCAGAGCAAAATGCATCGTCTCAGAAAGAATTGCACAATACAGCATGCATCGGTTAATCGTGGCGTTTTTGATTAAGATAGATATACAGTGCCCAGCAGTAGCTGTCCAGAACTCCAGTCTCACAGTTTCACTAAGAATATACAGTTTTTCGTAGTATATTTTCGTGGTACAAGTTAAAAGAAGAGGCGATGCAACACAGTGGTAAACATGCCTCTGTCCCAACTCTTTTGAAACGTGTTGCTGGCAGCAAATTCAAAATCAGCAAATATTGTTAACACAGTAATTTTTCTCAGTAATGTTTCAACATTTGATATGTTGTCTTTGTACTATTTTCAATGAAATATGGTTTTACATTACTTGCAAATCATCACATATTTACATTATACAGCGTGTCCCAAATTTTTTGGAAACGGTTGGAAACCATTTCTTTCTACTGGTGATTTGGTGAGAAAAGTAACACCTGCTTTTACTTCTCACATCTGGACAACTGTAACAGTCCTGATGCTGTATGAAGAAGACACAGCATGTCACTCCAATTTTAATAACGCTTCATTTGTCCATTTTAGAGTTTAGCAAAACGACTAATGTTTTTTTTTAATCATTTGTTTTTAAAGGGCTGATCACCTGCTTTTATCTATGTTTGGCTCCTTCTGCAATGTGTGGAACGTGTTTGCTGTTCTTCGGTCTTTGTTACTCTGCGTTTGCAACGGCTGCTCTCAGGCTTTTTGCGAAAATCTACCTCTCGATGTCTGATGCACTTCTTATCTGCTGATTTTCTGAAATACTAACTAATGTACTTACTTGCCTGTGTGCCTTTTTGCTGTTTGAAACAGATCTTTATTTATGGCATGACAGATTTATGTTTTATATTATCTCTAAGACCTGACCCCGTCCGAGCGCTTGCACACACACACACACACACACACACACATTTCTGACATTTATTATCCTGCTTGTAACACTAGTAAGATGATGTCAGGTTCTCTGAGGCCATTTGCTGAAGCTGTTAATGGATTATTAACAGACTTTGTGAGACGTAAAAGACAAATGTGCAAAAAAAAAAAAAGACCTGGAAATGGCATGAAATAGGGACAATAAGACAAGAAATAATTAACTGAGACATCAAATTCATTGTAAGTAAATCAGTGCAGTTCGGAACAGTACTGTAAAACCTGGAACAAAATAAAGTGCAAAGTGTTAAATTACATACTACACCTGCTAGAATATGCTAAAAATAGTATAGTATAGTATAGATAAAGAATGTACAGTATATTTTAGATCCAGTTCTAGCTAAAACTCAAATCCGGTAATGAAATGACATCGGCCCGAAACATTTCTCGAAATCGGTGTGTGGACTGAAGTCATGATAATGTACTGAGCATCTCACAGATGTTCCTCTAACACAACACAGTGAGGTCATTTCTCCTGAGATGAGTGTGTGTGTGTGTGTGTGTGTGTGTGTGTGTGTGAGA
Organism: Parauchenoglanis ngamensis; assembly: GCA_030014255.1. NCBI lineage: Eukaryota > Metazoa > Chordata > Actinopteri > Siluriformes > Auchenoglanididae > Parauchenoglanis > Parauchenoglanis ngamensis. Next base: position 1,548,061 of record JAQMYM010000038.1, on the reverse strand, counting down.
GAGAGTGGGGGAGGTATCCATCTGGAGATATTGTAAGTGATAGAACACTGACATCACCCTTTTCCTGTAGAGTAACAGAAACACAGTTTAAATAAAGGCAAGTTTTCCATGTCTGATGTGTTTTTATACAAAGAAAGACATTAGATCAGCAGTTATAAATAAACCATTACATTACAACTGGAGAAAAGATGAATCACACAGGTGTGTACTATTCCTATCACAAAAGGATTTTTTAGAGACGTATGCTTTATTTAGATGAGTAATAAATTCATACCTTAAAATAAGATAGACGAAAATGAAAGATGATGATCAGAGGTTTATATTAATGCCTTATTGTTAAAATAGTAACTGTGTGCTGGATAATCCACTTACATGGTTTTGACTCATGTATGATTTTGATATCTTTTTTGAGGACGTGCTTAGCATTTAGCATTAGGATTCTCTTGAGTGAGAGCTTGAGGTTACATTTTCCGACACAGGAGATTATTCAGAAGAGAGGAGTTTGCCGTCTTCTCTTTAGCAAAGACAAAAAAAAAAAAGACTGGTGAGGGAAGGACTGTTTATAGCTGCTATATCGTAACTGACAACAGGAACTAACTTGTTTTGCGGACGTTCTACAACATTCCAAATGGATAAAAATTTAAACCGTTGGCAAAATCAATGCGATTTAAGAGGAATAAAACACCGGTACAGAATGTGCTGTTCAGGGTGATTACTGTAACTCCGCTTCTCATCAGGCCGCATCACACCTCTCCCCGTTGTTGATTATTTTCCTGGCTCCAAGCGTTTTATTCCATACACAATATTTAGATGCAGTATCTAAAAAGAGCTAAAGTGCTACAATAAAAATGTACTTATTGATTTGAAGATATATAAACTTGACGTAAAATGTAAACTGAGTTATCTAAATATCAATTATTTGCTATGCTCAATTAAATCTTGATAAAGCCGATGTTCTTTTTTGTCGCTCGTATAAATGATTTAAATTTTTTACCAGTGTCTATACATGTACTGATTCAAAACAGCTCAACACAGTAGAGTCCAACAGTCTGAGATCCTCATCGACGGTTGCTTTTACTTATGAAAATGTCATACAGTACATAAATGGCATATTAAGCAAAAATTATTTAGGAAAATAAAGCGAAAGGTGTGTGATCAGACAATTTACATGCATTTCAATTCCATGCCTGGAAAGTAGTGATATTGAAATCATTTCTATAACATTTTCTGTTCTATTGTTGTAAATGTGTTATTTACTTCTAATTAAATCTAAAAATTAATATATAATTCATATATCTATTAATTCAAAGAAATAATTTTGTAATAAATTCCTTCTAAGGTTTTAAACCAAAGAACTGATCACTAGAAAAAGAATTCATGTCAATATTTCTGCAAAAAAATATCAGCATAAAGAGTGTGTCTTAGATTTGTGGTGAGGTAAAGGCAGCTCCTTGGCCTTTACATGTACTGTATCTGAGAGGGAAAAGGTCTGAGAGGCATGATGTCACCACCAACAGCTCCATCGATCTTCCCTCTGCCATGGCAGAGACCAAAGTGCTCTAACTATAGCAGCGGGGGTCGAAGGTCGCGCAGTTAGCCGGGTAAACTGCCTTCATCGAACCGGCTGATTTCCGAGAGGGCTTGTGCGTATCAGGTTTACCCATCCTCCCCTCCCTCTCTCTCGCCCGCGCTCCCCGTGCTCCCTCGGTTTCTAGCAGAGGAGCACCATCGATCAGCGCCAATTAACCACGGCACTCTAAAGACACTGAGACAGACCCTCCTCACTCGCAGTCCCTGACTAGACACTGGCCTCTGATAAGCTTTCCCATGTGGCGTATGAGCTTAGCATGATAACTAGACAATTCTTTAGCTTTATTTATTTATATCTTTATATCTATTAAAAGAAACTCTGGTGCTGATTCAGATCACGGGTTTAACAGCAGGCTATGATCTGAGTGAACATGTGAAATGTGTGTGGTGATTGTGCACAGTGTGTGTGTGTGTGTGTGTGTGTGCGTGGTTGTTGAACCTGTGGATAAATTGATAACTGCAGTTGCTTGTGTTGCATCCAGTCCTGGGATCTCAGTAATGTAATGCAGCTGCAAACAACATTACATCTTAAATGGACTGAGCAGAGAAGAGCCATCTGTTCCATAAACATGAAAAAGTTAAATATAGATAATAAATGTGCTTCTTTCACATTAAACTGATGAGTAGAACAGATACTGGGACTTGAAGTTAAACCTTGTTAGCTTTCTATTCGTTGCCGTGACGTGTGTTTTGCAATGTTGTGTTCACTTCCTGTATCCGCTACGGATTTTTATTCCTAAACTTTCTACCCAGTGAGTCGGTGTGCAAAAGTAGATTGGAAACATTCTGCATTTTATAAACGAGGGGCTCGAAAACTTTTTGCAGCCACGGGCTGCCCTGTAATACAAAACAAGCTTTGTGAATCACTTCAAGTACCAATTTATTTTATGATCATAATCCAAATATTATCTAAACATTAAACACAAACAATAATATGTTGCCTGTTTACTGGAACCACAAAATTGTTTTTAATCCAGAAATTTCCATCAACAGGCCTACTTACAGACAGACCAGCATGGGGATACACTTTTAATGGGGACTACAAATCACTTCCATAAGTCACTTTGAATAAGGACACCTGATAAGTTCTGAAAATGTAAATGTAATGTAAAATGAAAATAACTTTACGAGTCTGATAATAAACATAGTATCTTTGACAATGGTAGGTTGTGACAATACAAAAGCACTGACTGAAACTTTTCCCAGTTTTTTTAAAACTGCATTTGGATTCAAGCTGATGTCAACCATTCACCCATCCATCCATTATCTATAGTGCTTATCTGTTAAGGTTAAGCTGGAGACAATCCCAGCTGGATTCAGGCGAGAGATGGGGTACACCCTGGGAAGGTCTCAGAGCTAAGATGATGTCATTTATATTTAAATGTCATTTAAGTGATGAGTCAGTTCCCTTACTTTGAGAACCCCAGCCCTAACCCACAAAGGTGTGACACTGAGCCCTGCTCCCTATTCCTACAAACAGCAAGACGGATCATATGTATCGTTGGTGCTCTGGGGTACTCATGATAGTACTTGTGCTCATTTGGCCACTGACCCTAAGCAGTCTATTGTTAGTGGTCATTCAGGAGCACACCAGTTTTTTCCCCATTATGTTTTCAGGCATTCTTATGGCAAAAAAACTAAAACTAGAAGAGCAATCTGAGAGCACAGACATCCGCATCCGCCAAGGACAATAGTCGACTTTCTATCATGTGCAAATCTGCAACTGCAACCACGTCCTATGTCTGAATATATTTCCAATGGAGTCTTCATATTTCTACATTGGCTATGTTTTGTCACTATTGAACTTTACTGCCATCTACTGGATTTTTAGATGCAAGGCATTGTCGATGTCCACCAAGGCCAAATGCCACACCTCATAATGTTAGTGAAAGGGAAACTAAACTAGTGGATGCGTCCTGTGACTCGGATCCGTTCCAAAATATACAAGGTTCTTCATTGGCCCTTGCTACACCCTGCGACCAAGTGTCATGGAAATCGGCTTGGTAGGTTTTGTGCAATTCTGCTTACAGGCAGACACACAAACTGCACCAAAAACATAACCACCTTGACGATGATAATAATACCCTTCATAGTGATCTAGCTGCAGATTTGGCCCAACATACCAACATTGGGCCTCACTTGTCAATCAGTGTGTAATGCTTTCATAGTTCAAACCCAAGTAAAGTCCCTGACATATGTATAAAATCTTCATCCTTACCTGTGAATGTTGATAAATGTTAGTCAGCTCTAAATTACCAAGCATGCATACACAGCATAGCTGATTTACAATTATTGATTCCCACAGAACTCCATAATCGCAACAAAAAGTCACTAAAATGATAACTAAACAGTAAAGTGTGTATCCTGAGCACAGCGTGCACTAATGCGGCTCAGCCATTGCAGAGAGCCAGCTACCATATACAAACACTAACAAGTCCTCCTTTTATGGGGTGCCATTACTTTTGTCCTAATTGAGTGGCTAATCTTATTTGCTTTCAGTTGTGGATTTGTTTGAAACGAAGAAATTTCACAACATGTTCATTATGTAATTGAAATAAATAAAAGATTCAAACTTAACGGTGTACAAACTCTTCGCCAGTTATATGATTTGATCAGTCTCCTTAAACATCGGCTTGCACAAACCCAGAAATGAAACGAAGGATACAAATGTTTTTCAGAACTGGATTTTGATGAACACTATAGTTCTCCTGTGAACAATTTATGGATAAATTTGTTCGTGTCCAGCTTGATAAGTGAGGCTCGTTGTTTGAACACTAAGCTGCTGCAATGCATTGTGGGATTTTCAGCATTTGCGCTCAATATTATACACAGTGCTTGGTTATAAAATGGTACAACTGCATAGTAAATTTGATGTCAAACATATGCATTTGACAATCCATGGAGAAGAACTCATTCATTCATTCATTCATTCTTTCACCATCAGTATCTGCTTTATCCTGGTCAGGGTGGTGCTGAATCTGGATCCTATCCCGGGAACAAAGGTCGTGAGGCAGGAATACACAGGGCTCCATTCACACACACATTCACACACCTATCCAGATTAGCCAGTTCACCTACAGGGAGGTGTGAGGAAACTGGGGAGCCCTCAGGAAACCCAGACGGACATGTGGATAACATGCGAAACTCTATGCAGTAACAGTTCACAATCAAATGGGAATGGGAATGCTAGACACTATACCACTCTGGAGAGTAACTGCATCATATATTGGATATGCTGTACATATTATATATTAGAAGATATATGACTCTTGTAATGTTGCCAGTCCAGGAGCAGATAAAATATTTTAATTACATAAACTAGCCAATGCGTTTGACAAATGTGATCTGAATATATGCTGACCAGATATTATTTTGATGCTGGACCAACACTCAAAGTATACTGAAATGTTAACGCTGCATCAACAATGAGTTCCTAAATCATGAATGCCACTAGAGATGTTCCCATAAACGGCATAAACACATCGTAACTGTTGCTATATACTTCTATTTATTGACTTAACATGCTTCTTTCATATCAGTATCATGCGTATGCTGAGATTGATCCAGCACACAAATAACATCTGCTCAGCAGTGGTGGTGCGCTGACAGATTGTGAATGGCGTCAATCGAAGCCTAGCGCAGATCTGAGCTGTGTGCAGGCACCAGAACCCAACGACGGCATCTCTCATCCATATCACTTTTAATCCACATATTATAGACAGGAGACTTTAGACCCATACTGACAGCAGTACTGGTGGTATGCTGCCCTCTAGTGGTCAAATACTAAAATTAGCCTAAGAAGAACCTCACTGAGGACATGATTACATTGTTGCCTCTTAAATACTGATAGATACTGAATCTTTGTGGACGGAAAACCAAATGCACTTAAGAAGTGAACTTAAAACAGCGTTACAGAAGACGTCAGAAGCAGCAGAGTATCATCTTCTCCTCCTTCATTCTCTTATCGAAGTTTATGAAGTGGGAAGCTAATCGTCGAGGAAGAAATAGTTGCCACTTTTCTTTTGTTCGACATCCTGTAGATTAATGAAGAATGAAAGAAATAGACAGTTAAATCAGACAGCTACATCAGTGTATAAACAGCGAATAAACAAAAAAACATAAATCTTTCCCAGAGTTCTGGTTTAGTCACGATTCTGCCCCTTGCAGCAAACACGGCAGGCATCATGGACTCAGCTGCTGCCGCGTGTGCAGCGCTTTCACGGTCTCCGCTGCGCATAGCGACGTACAGTTACATACATAGGACTACAGTTCCCGTGAACGCATGCTCCTAGCCAGATCATGTGACCCGAAATTGGATGCAGATGCATCCAATCCAGAGACAATTAGCCCATGTTTAAAAGGACTCTCGGTTGCACTTCATAGTCGCGAAGCATTAGACTAGCCAGTGTGTTGTCTGCCGAGCCTTGTATTTCCCGTGTTTGTTTTTCTGTGTTTTGGACTCTGCTCGTGTTTCTGTTCTCTGTTTTTGGAATTTCTTTGATACCCTGTTTGCCGATCACTCGAAATAGTTTCTGTTCTTTGGATTATTCTCTTGGCTGCCGATTTTGTACCTCTGCCCATCTTGTGTGTGTGTGTGTGTGTGTGAGTGTGTGTGTAAATAAACACAATGAGTTTTACAAAGCCGTCTACTCACCTGCGCATGTGTCCCACCCAACCCCGCATATGTGAATGCTTCGCCAAACCAGGGACGCAGCAGGAGAATGGGAAGATGGCCGAATGCACACTATGCCATCCTTCTTTTTACAGAAGGTAGGATTATGCACCACGGTACCCTACAATGGAGTGTATTATCCTCCATGCGGATTTCTTCTCCAGCGCCGGCTCTTTTTTGGGGACCTGCTGGATCCCATCCTGCTGGATGACATCTGGGTGCGGTGTATGATCCATTGGCTAACTGGACCTGCCCGCATATTCGCAGAGAGCCTCATTGGTATGGAGCACCTGTGCCTACAGAACCCCACGGACTTCGGGGACGCGCTCAGGGTGTTCTATGAGGCCGAAAAGGAGGTTACTGCTCCAGAGCCCCCTCCAGTGGCAACAAAGGAGGCAACCGCTCCAGAGCCCCCTCCAGTGGTGAACAAAGAGGCTAAAAGTGAGGCTACTGCTCCGGAACCCATGACAAGGTCCAGGCGGCGGTCCAAGCCTGAGTCCAAGTCAGTGCCAGAGTCCAAGCCTGAGTCCAAGCCCAGGTCCGCACCAGAGTCCAAGTCCTTTCCAGAGTCCAAGTCCACACCAGAGTCCAAGTCCACGCCAGAGTTCAAAACAACGCTGGGGGCAAAACCTTCGTCTTAGCCTGTGACCAAGATTTCACCTGCACCCAAGTCTGGTTTGCCACAAGAGTCAGAAGCCATTCCAATCACAGTCTCTCACCCAGAGCCCGCTCCAATTCCAGCGAAAGTCGCTCTCCCGAAGCCCGCTCCAGTTCCTGTTCGCTCTTCGCCTGAGTATGTGTATGTTTACACAGTATATGACTAGAAGTCTGGATTGCCAAAAGGGTCAGAAGCCATTCCAGTCACAGTCTCTCTCCCTTGCTCCTGTTCCAGCCAAGGTCGCTCACAGGGAGCCTGTTCCTGTTCCAAGTTCCGCTCCTGTTAAAGCCAAGGTCGCTCACAGGGAGCCTGTTCCAGTTCCAGGTTCCGCTCCTGCTAAAGCCAAGGTCAGTACAACTAAAAGTCACAGAGCCCGTTCCAGTGCAAGTACAAGTCACAGAGCCCGTTCCAGTGCAAGTACAAGTCACAGAGCCCGTTCCAGTGCAAGTAGAAGTCACAGAGCCCGTTCCAGTGTAAGTACAAGTCACAGAGCCTGTTCCAGTACAAGTACAAGTCACAGAGCCTGTTCCAGTACAAGTACAAGTCACAGAGCCTGTTCCAGTACAAGTACAAATCACAGAGCCCGTTCCAGTGTAAGTACAAGTCACAGAGCCCGTTCCAGTGCAAGTACAAGTCACAGAGCCTGTTCCAGTACAAGTACAAGTCACAGAGCCTGTTCCCGAGCAAATAGCAGCACCTGTTCCCGTGCTAACAGAGCCAGCGCAAGTTCCTGTCACAGCTCAAGTCACAGCGCAAGTTCCTGTCAAAGCTCAAGCCACTGAGCCCACTCCAGTTCCTGTTCCAGTGATGGTTACAGCTCAAGCCACAGAACCTGATCCTGATCCAGTAGAATCTCCAGTCACAGAGTCCGTTCCTGTTACACCTCCAGCTCAAGTCACAGAGTCCGTTCCTGTCACAGAGCCCGCTCCTGTTCCAGTCGCGCTTGTTGCTCAAATCACAGAGCCTGATCCTGTTCCAGTCGCGCTCACAGCCCAAGTCACAGAGCCTGCCCCTGTTCAAGTCGCAGCCACAGAACACATCTTGGTTCTAATGTCGCCAGTGAAGCCTGCCTCAATGCTTGAGTTCCTTCCGAGTTCCAAAAGTTCCGTGTGGGGGCTCCTAGTGACACGCCTGAGCCTACGGGCCCAGGACCCCCACAGGATAACCCCGTTAGGCGCTCTAGGAGTAGCGCCATTGGGGGGGGTTCTCGTCGCAAACACGGCAGGCATCATGGACTCAGTCACGTGTGCAGCGCTTTCATTGTCTCCGTCGCGCATAGCGTGGAAGCACGCACTTCCGCATTGTGGCGCAAATAACATAGGACTACAGTTACAGTGAGTGCACGCTCCCAGCCAGATCACGTGACCCGAAATTGGATGCAGATGCATCCAATCCAAAGACAATCAGCCCATGTTTAAAAGGACTCTTGGTTGCGCTTCGTATTTGCGAAGCATTAGACTAGCCACTGTGTTGTCTGCCGAGACTTGTATTTTCCGTGTTTGTTTTTCTGTGTTTCGGACTCCGCTCGTGTTTCTGTTCTCTGTTTTTGGAATTTCTTTGATACCCTGTTTGCCGATCGCTCGACCTAGTTTCTGTTCTTTGGATTATTCTCTTGGCTGCCGATTTTGTACCTC
>JAQMYM010000038.1:1525892-1537085 GCA_030014255.1 Parauchenoglanis ngamensis | reverse complement strand
AATGCTTTAGCAATACTGTACACGTTTATGGTCATGCTAATAAAGCTCTTTGAATTGAATTGAATTGAATTGAGAAAAGAGAGACAGAGTGAAAGACACAGACAGCACAGTGACAGATATTCAGACAGACAGATAGACATACTGACAGGCAGAAAGAGACAGAAATAGACAGAGAGAGTAAAAGATAAAGAGACAGAAAACCAAGAGAGAGAGGCAGAGAGGCAGAGAGACAGAGAGAGAGAGAGAGAGAGAGAGAGAGAGAAACACACAAAGGGAGAGAGAGGGCAAAAGACAGAGATGGAGTGAGATGGAGACAGGAACTGCTAAGGAGGGAGGGAGGAAGGGAGACAGAGAAAGAGCTAAAGGAATACTCAAGGATTTTTCAGTGTAAGCTCTCATTAGCATGGACAATTATTTCTACGTGTTCAATGATAAAAGGAGAGAAAACCAATTTACTTAAAAAAAACCTCATTATAATACGTTAATAATTTACAGTAATTATTAACATGTTTTACACATTTATAAATTTAATTGTGAGTTTCCAGTATGCAGTTTTTTTTCTCAGTACAAGGAACCGTTAAAAAAGTCCTCTTCAAGACACTGATCAGTTGCTACAAATGAATCCGAGAGGTATTTTTTATAAACGCAGCATTACCGTTTGATAACTCTGGCAGCCATCAGCCGCTGTTCTGAGTCCAGGTATGCGGAGGGCTCGTCTATCAGGTAGACGTCTGCCGGTTTCCCCAGACACAGAGTGAGGGCTACTCTCTGCAGCTCTCCTCCGGACAAGTTCTGAACCTGTAACGAGCGTCACTGCAGCTGTAGTTCACATCACACACAGCAGAGAGCTTTAAAACCTCGACACTTACATCCTGATCGATGATGCTGTCAATCTGCATAGGCTTCATGACGTCTGTGACGAACTGCGGGTGTGTGTACGCATCCCTGATCTTCTCGTGCAGCAGGGCACGCACGCTACCCTGTGGTGACACACAACCACACACAGGGAGTGTTAGACAGCGATAGTGTCTGAGTCCATGATACTCAACAAAGTAGAATGGTTCTGCATCGTACTTTGAATTTGGGGCTGATCTTTTGAGGTTTGTAGCTGACGTTGAGGATCGGGACCTCTCCTGGAACAAAAAAGTTTGAATTTGAGACTTTTTTTAAATGCGCAGGTGTTAGAAACAGAGAGTAATAGGTATCGCTCACCCCCGTTATCTGGTTTTAATCGGCCAGCGAGCAACCTGATGAATGTAGTTTTGCCGGTTCCTGGAAGAATTCATTTAAAATTAATATTATTAGACAGAGACTTTATTACCAACACTTTATTAATGCACAGCATGTGCAGCTCATCCCTTTAGATTATGTGTGTGAGAACACAACGGTGTGCTAAAACTGATATCGAATCTACACCTAACAGGATGGATGCTATTATTAAAGCAAGGCGAGTTGTAACCAAGTACTAGGAAAGTTATGACACCCGTTTTCTTTTCAGCCAAAAGGCCTGGCTCTCACTTCTCAATCCGGTCTCACCGTTTTCTCCGAGCATGACCATGATCTCAGAGTCCGTGAACTCGCCCTCGATGATCTGCAGCTCGAAGTCACCCATGGCCTTCTTCATATTGGGGTACTGGTAGCGACACATCTTCTTCACCTCCTCCTCGGTAGCCGTCTCAGCTACTTTGAAAACCAATGAAGTGTCACGGAACCGGAGGTTCTCCGTCGGCACGTATCCGTCCAGGAAAATGTTGATGCCTGGGATAATGGATTAGGGAAACGTGAAAGAGTGGAAACAGAGCAACAGTCTTACACAATGTAAACTTTATAATATTTTAACTGTGGCCAAACAAGACATGTGATGCCTCGTACCAAGTCAGGTATTCAGTCGCACAGGTTAGTTTTGTTCTGTGGCCAATAAGGTGCAACTCTCAATTTTGGCAAAACATCAGTTACCTTATCTTCCTGATCCTTCAACTGAATTGAGAAATTTTAATCCTAAACATTGTTTTAAAGCACTTTCATGAACACCATCCAAGCTCCAGTTTTGACAGAAAACCATGAATTTTCTCTGTAAATCCGAACTGCTGGTGAAGTTATATTTCGTTCTAGCAGCGAAATCCTGGCGTCAAAATGAGGCTGAGGATTCCCTCTTGCGTATTACGTCATGGAATGCTCATTTAAATATTCTAACAATAAGATTCCGACCGAGCTTTCCGTCGCCCTTCTCGTAAAAAAAACCCCTCACGCTGTTGCCATGGTGACGTATGGACATGATGCGGTAGTAAAAAACTTGGTATCAAAATGGAGCTGAAAATATGCAGAACTCAAATCACCCAAAAAGTGACTTAATACCTGATTTGATGTGATGGGTCACATATGAACAAGACTGTAACATAAAATATATAAGGAATAGTACAATTGGAGCCATGCTGTTCTAGGAAAATGATCGGCGATGTGGTGGCGATATGTTGGCTGACGTGAAGCGGAGTGACTCGCCCCGAAGTTGAATATTTTCTAATTACAGCACCTGAAGTGAAAACTCCAGACATTTCGCTTGAGTGTTAGCTTTGCGTGTTTGCCGTGTTAACTGACAGTGCTAGCTTAAATTCGCAAAACATGGATCACATGCACGTGATGGTGAAGGTGAGCAATACCTTCTCGTACGCTGAAGGGCATGGTAACGACTCCGTAGGCACTGGGTACTCCGTACAGACAGCAGATGAAGTCAGACAGGTAGTCCAGAACACTCAGATCATGCTCTACAACAATTATATATCTAAGAGAGGGCAGAGAGATGCACTAAGATGGTTAGAGGAAGAGTAGATAATATTAAAAACAATGGAGCACTTTTTGCTCCATCCACTGCGCAGGAGGTCCTTTATGCCTGTCACAAAGCAGCGTTACAGAAATCCTGACACGGATGTAGAGGTTAGGAAAAACTCCCTGAGACACCATCAAACAGTAATAAGTGTGTTCACGGGATGATCATGATGGGATGAGTACAGGACAGTCTTTATGATTACAGCTGTAGTTCTTAGGTACAAATCGATTATATCAAGCTGGGATTATCATCAAATTTTTACATTCAGCTGTAGTGTAGATTATTATTCCGTAATCCAATTCTGGATTCTTGTTCAACAAGTTATTTGAGCGGAGTTGGATGTCTTGTCTTTTTATCAGTGTATACAGGGTGTCCCATAAGTCTGGATCCAAAGACAATTATTGATTTAAATACAGATATTACAACACATGCTCAAATTGACGGCTTTGGACTTGTTTCTAGGCTGAATACAAGAACGTTGACCATTTCATAGTGTAACAGGACTGATGTTGTTGCATGCTGAGATGATTTCCTCTTAAATTTCAAATAAGGAAAAATGCCCAGGGATCCAGAATTTTGGGCCGCCCTGTATATATGTATATCAATATCTACTTCTTGGCTGTAACTCTGTGTCCTTCTACAGGTTTTGTGCAGCGTTCTGTAAATGGAGGCCAAGTCTGGACAGTTTGTGTGACACAGCACACAGCGGTTATATATGGCACAGCAGTGATACAAGGCTCTGTTGTGCTCCACCCACCTGTCTGGTGTGATAAGAGAGCGAATGGTGATGGCAGCTTTCAACCGCTGCTTGACGTCCAGGTAACTGGAGGGCTCATCAAACATGAAGCTACAACACAAACAGCGACAGCGAGAAGGATTAGCTCATTCCCCATGTATATAGGCATCCATTAAAACAATAAAAAATGTACAATTACAATACAGCATAGAGCTTGCAAATCATCTTTTGTGATATTCAGACCCACAAAGTATTCAGGAAATACTGAATGCGGCTTTAATCAAACATTTTTCATCTCAAATTTCTGGAAGTAAAGAATTAAGCCAAGACGCTGCAGGTCGAAACTAGAATTTCTGCCATGTCAGATTTTTGCATAAACTGTATTTATAACCCATCAGCTCTTGAACCTTAGTCAAAATATCAAAACTTAACATAAAATATTTATTTAACTATTTTTGTCCACTCATCCCATCCACATTATCTGAAACTTCGCCACTCTGATGATAGCTTTAAGCTCCGCCCACTTTATAAAATCGCGTCATGTCATATGTCCCTGAAAAGCTTGTTTCAAGATACATGTCAATGCATGTGACATTATGAGTATACATGTCAATTTCATTTACAAACCTTATAAATCTCATCTGCTAGAGTACAAGCACATTAAAAACCATTGTTCAAAAAATCTTTTATATTTTATATACCAAAAATAACCCACACTCATGAAATCTTACATGCACATTCCTATTAGAATATTACAACTAATTAGGAGGATATTACAGTAGAATGTCCCAAAATTTTTGATTATTGTTGCATTTATGTTAGACTTTGACTAAAAAAATGGCACAAGACTTTTTTTTTTTTACAGCAGTGAACGGTATTTTCATGCTTAAACAATATATTATATGTACATACTTTATATATGCAACCTTTTCAGTTTTCATTTTCTCTTCACCATGAACTAAATTGTAATTCTACCAAGATAAAAGAATTTTACATTTTATTAAGCATGCAAATGAATGAATTCAATGTGTACAATTGAACAAAGCCTCATTTGCATAAATAAATTGTGATGTGTGGTAGGCTGAAGCAGGACGCAGGAAGGGTCTGAAAGGTCAGGAAGGACACGACAACACAGAAACCATGGCTTCGACCTAATGATGCAAGATGCATAGTAAGACTTTACAAAAAAAAAAAAAATGAAGACACAACAGACAAAACAAACAAGGATGGAACAGGTGAGTAAAATCTGGATATACACCAAAGACAGGACAGGGGTGGGGACAAGACAAGACTTGAAAACGCTCCAGTATAAAAAACAACTTACTAATTAATCTACTTCTATTGTTTAAAATGTATTCACCTGTAGTGTCTTGCCTGAAATGTTATATCCTGCTTTTTAAATGAACCAAACTCAATCCTCTAAAAGTGGACAAACAGAAAAGGGACTTTTTGTGTTCACATTGTGTCATTTAAAAGAGGATTCAGTTCTCTTTCTGGTTCACTTCAGCGCTAATGGTGCCTCAGCCCTCTATCTCTTCACACTATATAGTTCATAGCTATAGTTCACGGTTCCAGCTACTTGTTTTCGAGCGTCCCACTGCAATAGCGTGTGATCTGTCTACGGCAAGCCTAGAGGGTTTAATATACAATGGCAAAAGATGAAATGAACTGGAGCGCTTTGCATTCACAATGCACAGGTAAAGCGAACCACAGCGCGGATGTCTCCATGCGGATTTTTTCAGAGGAGCCTGAGTTCATTTTGGATGTTCACATATACACAAAAAATGCTGACTCATCGCTCTGCATTCGTTTTGAGGGCTGAAAGGGGCCAAGTGTGAAAGTGCCACACATTAATAAATTCTCCTCCTTAACAAACAAACGGAACCTAATTTATTAAAATCCAGTCATGTATAAGGTTTACATACATACACAAGATACAAATCCATGCATTACTGGATTGTACTGTGGCGTATAAACAGGATTTCAGAAGCGTACATGTCTGCTCTCTGGATGCACACCACCGCACAGGCAAAGCGCTGCAGCTCTCCTCCTGACAGATCCTCAACATTCCTGTCCCTGAGTTGAGTCAGATCTGTCTCACAACACACACAGACAAAAAAAAAAAAAAGAAAAAAAAAGATCACGTTATGTAAATAAACCTGTTAAATGAAATGAATTATCAACAAAATTTCAGTATTGTAAAATTCAATATTAATAAATGTCATTATCTAACTAGCTTCTCTATAACCACGACGTTGTATAATTCTCAATTCTGATTGGTCAGAAGGTACTGATTCATTTTCTGTCGTAGTAGTTCTAGTTGTACATGTTTACTCTAATTCGCTCATTGTATTACGTTATCGTTTCTATAGTGACAATTTTACACAACGCTGTATAGATGACACTCCACATAAAGATTTGTATCATTGACATGGTGAGGTTTTCTGTATTTATGGAAGGAGTCTCCAGTGTCAGCGCTCAGTAACAGCACTGTCCCAAGTGTTTAATTACAATACATTGCATACATCTTGCGAAAATAAATCCCAACATACCGAGTTGCTCACAGACTAAGGCCTCTGTCTTCGTGTCATCCTTCCTGCTCAGAATAGAGCCTATGCTTCCCTGCAAAACAGAAACACTGATTTACCGATCAACGTTCATACCGAATTAACATTAGAAATGGTCGGAGAACAGCTAGATGACAAACCTTGACTGTTTTGGGGATCTGGTCGACGTACTGAGGCTTCACAATGGCTTTCAGATCGTCTTCCAGGATCTTTGTGAAATAGTTCTGCAGTTCAGATCCTCGGAAGTAAGCCAGGATTTCCTGCCAGTCAGGGGGAGTCTGCCAAGAGACAAGCAATCGTTAGCATAACTGCTATGCTGTGTTTAGGCCAAGCCTCCAGCTTTGATGACTATTGTCTGATATCTTTCTGTCAAATGAAATCGAGCACATAATCACTGTCACTAGCAAAAATAAATATCAGAAACCGAAAAAAAATGTATGTCTCTCATATCTAGGTAAATGTTAAAGGTGATATTGTGTCACAAACATCATATTTCCCCAGGTTAGGCTTCTGTTTTCCAGCGAGGATCTTAAGTGCCGTTGATTTTCCAATGCCGTTAGTACCAACCAGCCCTAAAACCTCCCCTGGTCTGGGGATCGGTAACCTGTAATAATGAGAGAACGAAACACAGGCTAGCATATAACATACCTTGTGATTTTCTTATGCAAATATTTTATCTTAACCTGTTCTACTGACCTGTGTAGTTTGAAAGAGTTGGCGCAGTATCGGTGTGTAGTCTCTTTCTCCAGGTTGCTCGGCAGGTTGACGATAGCCAAAGCACCAAATGGACATTTCTTCAGACATGAAAAAGAATTTACTGCAGAATTTATCGTTTCTTCTTAATCCATTACATTCTGACAGGCAGCCAAAAAAGCGCTGCAGTGATGCTGATTAAAATGTTCTGCACACAGTCATGGTCTCAAGGAAGTTCTCATAACTTTACATACCTTAATGCAAATAGCGCATCCTATACAGAGTGATTCCGATATCCATACGATTTTGCTTTGTGTGGTGACCTCTATACACAGTTTCCCTGCAAAGCATTATTCGCAGTTAGACCAGAGAGCAGCGTATACTGTATAAACATTACGGGTGTAACCATTCATTGTGACTTGATGCACTGCGATGCAAAAATGTGCATCAGAATATTAATGCATCTAATGCAATTATACTGTTTGAACACCAGAGGTCCCAATCTGCTCATGGTATAGAGTTAAAATACATATTGGTCACATGATCACCATCTTTATTGCTGGGAATCTTCAGCACTTGAGATGTGACTAATAGTTCGATATCTACAGGTCCCAACAACTGAGGCGTATTATATGTTATATGGTTACAGACATTATAACCATTATAAAGAGCTCTCCAGGAGCTTTCGAACAACACGAAAACAGAAAGAGGCTGAGGAAAGCAGGCATTTTAGCCGACTTTGGAGCTCTATTTCTGATCAATTTGATGCCTCTGACTCTGCTATGGAGATAATTATTTTTCATTCAATCATTTTCCCATGTCAGAGACTTTTTATAAATGTATAAATTTATTTATTTTTAAGATATAATGAACCTGTAGTGCATTTCCAAATAGAAAGGCGAAGCCAGTATAATGAATCGAATTGGAATCATGACTGGACTGTATTGTTACACCCCTAATAAATATGCATAAACAATAAATAAAAAAATGTCGCCTGGTCTTTTTTGTGCCCACTGTAGCCTCACAGTTTGTCATTCTGAGATGCTTTTCTGCTCATCATGGTTGTAAGGACTGTTACCATTTTCCTTCCTGTCTGGCCATACTCTGTCCAGTCTGGCCATTCTCTTTTGACCTCTCTTATTAACAGATTAGACATATGTTTATTTCACTATGGCACATAAATATCCAATAACTTGGTCAAAGCATGATGTTCACTGTGGGGGGAAATCACGATTAACTAGCAAGATTTTATTAACAGGCAGACTGACTGAAGGTGATCTATGAAATTGATTTGCTGGTAGATGATATACATGTACATTTAAATTGTTTAAATAAGCCCCGCCCCCTGTACATGTAGACATCATGGTGTGTGATTCTAGTCTTAGGCAAATGTTTAACATGTGCTACTTACCTTAGTAAAGAAACATTAATTTCATTTAAAGTCAGAAAGAGTAAAACAGATGTTTGGTTAACTTTCACTTCATTACATTTACATCAGTCAGCGTTTCCTCTGTTCTTACCCATTCGGACCACCGGGCAGCTCTTCTTACACTCCTGCTTGCATTTCTTTGGCTTGCATTTATCATGGTTTACTATCGCAATTCGGATCGGTTTTTCAGACATTCTTTCTGAGTCTTGTTAGGAAAGGGCCAAACTGAGCCCTTCCCAGAGCTTCGCACAATGTACACTGCAGAAAGACAGACAGCAGGTCACATTTTAACACCACCACAACAACAAGTCTGTAACAGCATATGACAGCTTTCTAAAAAATAAACAAAACCAGAAAAAAATCCATTAAGAAAGTGCAGTTTCTATAAGAACTTCCTATACTACATTTCCGAACTTTAATCCTGTCATTTGTCTCTGGTCCAATCAGCTACCTTCAGCTAAATCATTTGAATAAATACATGTGATTGGATAAACCACAACAGTGGATCTAGTCCAGAAGCAGCGGCTGGCTCATGTTTAGAATACTAAAGTTGCTGCAGTATTTTTTAAGCACTTGGTTCTGTAGCCCTGACCTAGAGCCGACGTCAAGTGGACCGGGCCAAACAAATCATTTTAGAAGACCAATAACATGCAAACCCTTTTGGAAAGAGACACGGTTACAGTGTCATTTTTTTTAGCCTCCTAATGAACATTAATAGCACATTTAATCAGCAGCTGTGCTTAAGACCCTGAATTTATTGCTCTGTTTTGCCCCCTAGTGGAATAACAGAGAATAGATGAGTTTTTAATATTTCAAATCAATTAGGGTCCACAAGACCACTTTTAAATTCAGTTAGTGAGCCCTACGCACTGAATGCATGTATGGATGGATATATACATATATATATATAGGGTTTTATATATATATACATATATATATATATATATATATATATATATATATATATGTGTGTGTGTGTGTGTGTTTGTGTGTGTGTGTGTGTGTACATATATATATATAGAACTGGGGGAATGGGGAAAAAAATGTGAGGGACTATGGGAAAGCCAGCGGCAAGAACTTCTGTTGTGGTTTCGTTAAGAAAAGCTAAGCTGGTTTATGAGAACTTTATGAAAACTACAAGCAGCAGTGATGTAGCAGAGACCAATCGGACAAAAGACATCTTTCCGTTGTCTGCACGCATTTGCTCCTTTTGCATTGTATTGTCTACATATAGTTCGAGCTGGATGAAATGACATGGAGGAACAATTAATAACTGCCATAATATTCATGGTGCATTGTGGGATTTCATAAAAGCAATAAATGTCTCTAATATGTTTCCCAACATGGAAAAAAAAGGAATACAAGTCCCACAGAATACTACATTATGTAGTGAATAGGATGCAGTTACAGGCAGAGCATATGTTAATTTGCATATTAATGCGCACGTCGATGACGTCAGATAGTGCGAAATCTCGCGAGAAGTAATCATCCCGAAGGATTTTTTTGGCGTTCCATAATACCAACTGACAGCTGTCAGATAACAAAATTTGCTTCACTGAACAGACACCTTTGCAGTCTCTACTAATTTCTTCGCATGTTTTGGTATAATCTTCAATAAATTTTCACAACTTGTCACCGAGCAGCTGTGGGTTTATTAGAAGCTAACTGACGTTAGACAACTAGCCTTAGCACGACATTTTAAACGGCTATTGTGAGGTCACCAATGGGCTAAACTTAAAATGACAACATGAAAAACACTCTGATATTTGTGTCTTAATGTTTTTTTTACAGACTCACCACTGTCGCGCCACCACGTCCTGTTTAATGCATACGCACGACTACGTTGCACCATTGGTAAATTAAAACCGGTCATTTATTCCCCACCTGTATTTGGTCCATAAGTCCCGCCCCCTCTTTTAGGATTGGCTGTTTTCACCACAAGCAGTCCGCAGATTGGCTGGAGAAAACCTGCCTGTTAGACTTCAATATTGTACTTCTCCCCTTAGTATTTAAAAATATGTTAAACAGGCTTGATATACATTTCTAAATGACTGTAATATATATATTTTCCCAAGTACTATATCTTTAACATAGGCGACTATCCAATCACAGAACCACATTTATGAAGTACTAGCCAATCATAGAGAGGGAGGTTGGATTTGTCTGTATATGGATAGGAAAAAAAAAGTAGGTTAAAACGGTTGGTCTGTGACGTTATAGAAAGCCGTTAGGGTCAAAAACTCTGGAAATTGAAAAAATACTAAACGTTCTTTTGCTTAAAGGGGCGACACAGAGGTGTAGCACTGTCGCCTCACAGCAAGAAGGTCCCCCGTTCGCGAAGTCACCCAGGGTGCCTTTCTGTGTGGAGTTTGCATGTTCTCCCTGTGCATGTGTGGGTTTCCTTCGGGGACTCCGGTTTCTTCCCACGGTCCAAAAACATGTGAATTAGGTTAATTTTCTACTCTAAATTTCCCATAGGTGTGAGTGAGAATGGTCCCAGCCACTAGGGAGCACAGTTAGTGTTTCGTGGTGCCGGTCCCAAGCCCGGATGAGTTGGGAAGGTAGTGTCAGGAAGGGCATCCCGCGGAAAAACCCCAGCCAAATCGATGAAGCGGATGACAGGCAGTCCGCTGTGGCGACCCTGAGTAGGGAATAAGCCGAAAGATGAAGATAAACACTTTCACATGAACACTGTGCAGACATCCCACCTCTCGCGGAAGTTCCTGGTAGTGTCTAGCATATTGATACCGGCTCCCTGACTCCCACAAATTATGTACAATGTCCCAGAAATATTTTTTGCGAGCGAGCGAGCATGCAAATGAGACAGTGTGTGTGTGTGTGTGCATGTATGTGTGTGAGAGAGAGAGAGAGAGAGAGACAGAGAGAGTGTGTGTGTGTGTGTGTGAGAGAGAGAGAGAGAGTGTGTGTGTGTGTGTGTGTGTGT
>JAQMYM010000038.1:1506341-1518864 GCA_030014255.1 Parauchenoglanis ngamensis | reverse complement strand
GTGTGTGTGTGTGTGTGTGTGTGTGTGTGTGTGTGTGTGAGAGAGAGAGAGAGAGAGAGAGAGAGAGAGAGAGAGTGTGTGTGTGTGTGTGTCTGTGTGTGTGTGTGTGTGCGTGCGTGTGTGTGTGTGTGTGAGAGAGAGAGAGAGAGAGAGAGAGAGAGAGAGAGTGTGTGTGTGTGCGTGTGTGTGTGTGTGCATACGCACCTGTGAGCGTGTGTGTGAGTGACAGATGTAGCGAGAGCATGAGGGAGCATCTTGATTGGTATGAGAGGCCGTTTAGGGCAAAACTGCTAAATATTACAAAAATTATTAAGTATTAATAAGGGTCAAAGATAATGACACTGTTGCTTGCGGCAGTGTTTGCTACAGTGGCTTTTCTCTTGGCCATGGTGGCTTACATGACTGTAAATGACACGTTTAGGTGAGTCATTCGTTCACGGGATGTCTGACAACCAATAGGAGAGCTCTCTCCAGCACCAAACAAGCAGCAAAGCGTGTACAGGAGCATGATGTGAAATAATCTCTAAAGGAACATAAATGCAGTTTAGTGACCCTGCAAGATCCCCAGTCTTTGCTTTATCTTTAGATGTGAGAGGCTATCAGACTTTAGTCTTTTAAGAGTCTTTTCAAAGTCTTCTAGTGTATGGTCAGCATAAAGTTGTAATAGAATAAAACAACTCTATGAGTTGAATAATATAAGTACATATTTCAATGTCAGGTTATTCAACTACAATAGGCCTATCCAACTTGGAAATGAATTTGAAATGAGTTTCTGCAGGGTGGGATGTCTGCACCGTGCCATCCAAGGAGTTACAAATCATCTCTTAATTAGGAATATTTTCTATGTTTATAGATGTTCAGTGTTTAGATAAAAGAATATCAAAAAGTCACTTCTTTATCAGCTTTTTCCTGGCAAAAACACGGCCAAACTGGCAAACTGGCAAATTAATGACGTGTTAAGTTCATTCGTGTATATTCTACCAATTTTACTCCACCCAAACTAATGTAATTTTGAAGAGATGCACAGTTTATTTTTGCTACGGGATCACGTCTAAATTTGTTGAAAATTAAAGTACACTAAAGCAGTGCTTTTTATATGCTGCCATTTGTAAGTGTATTTGAAGAGACATACTCTGGGTGTCTGGTATTTAATAACATAAAACTATTATTTTAGTTATAGATAGAAATAACAACTTACAGGTAATAGACTGTGTAAGGTGTAAGGTGTGTTAAAAAAAAAGAAATAAAAAGCGAGGGCTAAATCCAAGTGGCACCACTATCAGCAGGTAGGAAATGTAGAAACTATACCATGTTAATGAAAGAAGTTTAAGCTAAAAAAGTCAAGTGGGGAATGTCATTACAAAAATTAATATTGAATGTTATTGAAGATCACAAGTTTAATATGTGAGTCATTCAGGAAAGATTTTTTTTCTTTAACAGGAAATGGGTCCTAACTTTGTTACTTTGCAATACTTTTTGTACAAACTGAGTGTATTTTCTTGGGGAAAAAAAAATCCTGTAATGGCACCTCATATAATACACAAATCATAGCTGTAAATCACACCCAGTGTTTAGATAGCAGGCTAAGGCTTTATCCATCATATTCAAGTAGAAGTGATATGTCTCATATTAGCAGAAAAAAAGATCTTCATTACTTAAATCCAGTTTCCACAACGGACTGCCATGAAACAAAGCAAACCATGGCTAATTATTTGCATTAAGTGCTTCAGTGCAATGTTTTAGCTGCAATGTTTAGCCTCAGAACAATTTTTCCTCAAATTTATTCACGCAATGAGTCTATCAGTCTAGCAATCTAGGGAACTACAAGTAGAATATGTAAAACATACTTCAGGTTAAAGTTAAAGAATTCATATATGATTCTTACAAGAGCAATATGTATACTAATACATTGTTCTCAAAAAGTATTTATTGCTTCAGTGTTGCTTGCCGTCGCTTTATATTCCACTAGATGTCAGCATATCCAAGCAGGAGACAAACCCAAACTATTCTTCAACTCATTTGTACGCTGATTGTTGGAAAACTTTCTTCAGTTTTCTGTTGCATTAACAGAACAGACATTTCTTTGTTCAAAATGATTTATAAAGTTTGCCCCATAAAAAATGAACTTTTTATGGAAGTGGAGAGCACTTGGAAGCATAAAAGCAATCCGCATATGATTCATACAAACATTTATGGCATATTAAAAACTTCTGTAAACTGAGTTGCACCGCATTGTAATATTAAAAGAGTGTGACGGGGTTGCAGCAATGTTTATCCTCGGATTTACCCCAGAACAGGGTGGAGGAACTCAGTCTGGTCCAAGTCTGTTTTTTTATTACTTTATTTCTTTCTTTCTTTTTTAAAAGGTATCTATCTATCTATCTATCTATCTATCTATCTATCTATCTATCTATCTATCTTACATCTCAAACTTTCCTCAAACCTTGATAAATGTTGTAGAAGCATTTGCTCCTTTTTTACATTTTGAAACGTTACTTTCAAAATCAATTTTGGTGAACACTTTAATTTAAGAATAATTCATAGTAATAAACTATATATTAGCAAATAATATGTAGTTCATTAATTAGAAGCTGCTACTATTTGCTTGAACATACTAGTAAGCTTAAGTGAATGCAATAACTAATTAATCAAATAATTGATTAATTAACTAATTCATAAACCTATTACCCAATTATTTTATTTTATTTCATTTTATTTTTGGGTGCTTCATTTCTTACATTTTTTATAAAAAAAAAAAATCATAGGATATGTATTTATCTATGTAAGAAGTGAGGTTATAGGCCGAGCTTTTAGACCAGCTTCTGGTTAGAGTGCGTTGTCCTTTTGCAAACAGTGACCCCACCCAGTATAAAAAGAAAATCTGAAGCACAAATTTATTTTTATGATTAAAATCATTACTTGTAATATTCAAATATTAATCCAATTTATTTTTTGAAACAAGGAGCTCTTTTTATTTATGATTGTTTCTGATAAACAGAATCCTAACCAGCTACACAATGAGTCTTCTTCTTCTTCTTCTTCTTCCAGGAACAAAAACTCCAAGATCACTTAAGGTAGAAATTTCATTCAAACTTTGTTATGTAGGTTTTGTAACTGAACATTGTAACAGCAGCTATGACTTCCAAACTGCCCCCATATAATCAATTTTTGAAATAATTACCTCCAAACATACTAGACTTTTTCTGGGAAATACTACAAAGCACTCTATTGCGTTTTCCTACTCTATCACTGCTGCTTTTTTTTCATCCCTCACTTTTCTCCCATTGACTTCAGTTCATTTTGTGAGGTCTAACTGCTCCTAGAGATTACAACCTAGAACCCAGAAGTTGGTAAATGTTGCTATAAACATAATTAATAAATTAAGTGATAGTGGTTGAATGTTATCTCCACCAGTGTCACATTCTTGATGTTAGGTGATGAATAACAGTAGTACAAGTTGTCATGGCTATAATTCAAATCGCAAGTATTTATATGATATGCTTTTTCTAATACTGTATTCTTTATATCTTTTTATTACCCAGACACTTTACATAATCTAAGCCAAAACACTAATGGATAAAAAACATGTTGTTATTTACGAAATAAAAATAGTATATATGATGACGTTTTCTGTAATTAGATATTTATTTAAAATTTATGGAAGGAGTCTCCAGTGGCAGTGCTTCTTGTGAAATGTTTTGTGGATTCTCTGTAACATAACATGGATTTTGTCTAATAAACTTCAAGAGAGAGAGAATAAAGAGAGGCTGGTGAGGGAATGACTGTTAATAGCTGCTATAATGTAGGCTAGGGTTAGGGTTAGGGTTAACATGAACTAACGTGTGGATGATGCACAACATTAAATGTCACTCTAAATGGAGAATATTTATGATGTGTTGTTTCGAGACATGCCAAAAATAAAACAATCAATTTCAGGGCTAGAACACAACAACACTGTTAGTTGACAACACATCGCATTGTCATGTCTGATTATTTTCTATTTTCCTATTTCCACCCCAAGGTGTTTTATTCTGTACCTAAATATCCCGCATAGTTCTCATTTTGATAACCATGCCTCTAAATCCTTGCCTGTTATGGCAATAAGTTGGTATTGTTGTACGTGTGCACGTGTGCCTGTAAAATCTCTAGGCATGTGGACGCATGAGCTTTGAGAGAGCAATTTTAATGTGATTTTAAAGAGAAAAGAAGCTGAGATCTCAAACAGTGAGAAAGTGAAGTGAGAGTGCCAAGCACCCAGACGTCCACCGCAGCTGTTCTGTCTTGCTCCACAACGCTTCCACTGTTTCACTTCCAGTACGACACTAATTAAATCTGTGTTTATCGCTGCTACTGCCAGATCCCCCACCACCACCACCACCATCCGCTTTGCGCTGCCCAACCTCCCTAACAACAGCTGCCCGGGATCGCACGTTTCAATTGGGTTATTGACCAGCTCTTTTCTAAACTAAATTTACTGCTTTCACTCTTTTCCCTACCCTCCTTTTCATTTAATCGGGGCATAATTGATTCCTCCACTATGGTCTTTTTTCTCTTTTTTGTACTCTACCAATGGCACCCCCTTCCCTTATTCAACAGTGGAAACAGGACGTGTGCAAGGCAGCAATGTGACACTCTCTCACTCACAGCCAGAAAGAAGGATCTCTCTCTCTCTCTCTCTATCTCTCTCTCTCTCTGAGGCCACCAACACAGATATTTCAAATACCCAGGATTGTGATTCAAATTCCTCCTTTGGGGGTGACCCGTGAATGACCGCCTGTTATGTTACCATTAGGTGATCTCAAGCAGAATTAGTCGTATCAAAGCAGAAATCGCCTGGGCTAATCAGTGTACAGAGAAAACACTTTCAGCAGCAGCAGCTCCTCTCCTGGCCACTTCCTTCCCCTTTCCATCATGGCACTTAAAAGGGAATACCCATCCATGAGGAATACTGTTGTAGATTAGGATGAAACTCTTTCCTGTTCTTGCAGGATAACCCCAGGGGTATGGCCACTCCATGTCATTCAGGCTTCCGGTTTCTGGCCACCCCTTGTGTCCGGATTTGTTGTGAATCATTTTTGTGGCAGGAAATTCCAGGATGATTGATACAGGAGTTTCTTCTTTTGCCATAGCGTCTCACCACGAACCTGTACTTTCCACAAATGCACTGTTTGGAGGTCATTTGAACACCTTCCCTTGTCTTCAAACCACCTACAGTTTAATATTTCCTATAGAAGTAGATACTTCTGTTGGAACAGAGTCAATGTCAGTAACCTTTAACGCTAATGTTATCTGATGTTTTGAAACATTAGCTTTCTGCTGTGCTGAAGAATATGCCAGAAGTTAAACCAGCAAGTATATAGTAAACTTGTCCTGCATTTAATTTTACTGTTCTCATGGAGCATATATAGCGCATCTATAGCTAAAAGTTACGCTCACGGTCTTTAAGTCTGTTCTTTTCTCACAGGCTGTAAAGACAACATGGATTTCGATTGGACAAGGCCACCCGTGTTGTGTTCATCACATGTTCATCCTCAATAATGATTGGTTGCCAGACAGAATCTTATTTTTTCTTCACATATTACACCACAATTCTCCAGAAATGTAATCAATTCCCTCGTGTTCAATGAAAATTATAACTAGACAATCATCAACCAGCCTAACCGACCGTAAACGATTTATGGTTGTTGATGTTTAGTAGATGATCTATACACACGCTATAGATTATTATTTAGATAGGCCCATTTAAAGCTCTTGATTAAGATGAGATCATCTATAGACTATCAGCTCATTTCTAGTGCAAATCATAAGTTGAAATTCAGTTCAAGTGGACTCTACATGTTGTTAAAAGATCATCACTCGACAACGTACAGCTGTTCAGGCTTCTTCTTGATAAGCATCTAAAATCTACAATCAAATATCGCCTTGCTTTCCATGAGGGTTTATAAAATTCACAGCATTTCTGAAAACATTCAATATCTTACATATCTGTAATATCTGCCTGAATATATTACTTTTTGAGTATTCATCTGCCTTCCAAAAAGGTCCCATAGCTGCTAAGCTTGTGCAGTGTCACACCCATAGTGCGGGAGGGGCCCTAAAATCTTTAAATCAACTTGTCGAAAGGATCAACACAATGAAATGATATAAATTTTGCTTTATTTTAGCCAGGCATGTTTGTTCTTCAAACAGTAAACTGAACCAGGTCTGAAAAGGTTTTCTTAACATTTCTCTTGAGGCATTATCATTTATGTAAGAAATAAAATATGACAGGGTGTGCTGTTATAAAATAAATAAATAAATATATCAGTGACAGTTATTCTTACCACCCTGAAGTCGATTCTTCCTGATGTGTTGTATTTCTCTTATGCCACCTTCCTCTCTAATGAAAGAACAAAATGTTCCTTTTATGTGTGTAGAGTTACTTTACGAGAACTTTTGCGTTAAGAGAACTTAACACAAAATAGCAGTTTTCCATGTTAGAGAGAAACGGGGAAGAGCCCAGTTCTCTGTCCTGAAGACTTTCCTATGTCAGAAAAAGTAAAGATTACAGATTTACCTCTGACTTTTAAAAAGTCCCTGACACTGGAGACGCCTTCCAAAAATGACGTTCCCGAAAACGTCACCATTTCATCAATGGCACACATTTTATAAATCCATCTAGGCAGAGCACCTGCCGGGTTCATACTATAGAACCAATGTATCTGAATGAGCACATTAATATAAACCCTGCGGCTGGAAGTACTATCAGAGCCGCTGTTATTGAAAATGAATCAACCCACTCTAACAAATCAGGACTGAGCATTCAGCAGCGCTATGGCACAAATTGATATAATCATTAATATGGCCCATGTTTACAGTTTGCATAAACAAATGCAAACAATATAAATAAAAACAAAATTCTGGTGCCAGATCATCAGCCAGACGATGTTGGGTTTTTTGCCTCAACTGTCAAAGAGGGTGTTAAAATCAGAAGCCGAATCTGTAACAACAGTCCTGAGTCACCTTGATTTAAAACCCTCACCTCAGGCAGAGCTTGTCAATCATCCACATCATCATCATCATCATCTCTCACTCTCTCTCTCTCTCTCTGCACTTTACTGTCGGAAACAGTGTGTTGTTCCTCCCTAGTGTTGCATTGCTTTTATGAAAGCATGGCAGACTGATGGCCCTGTTTAACACCCCCTTTAACTGAATGGGGCAGTCTGGGTAAAGCAGGGGTTTCTGTGGTTTTACACTTCACTACCTGGGTTTCCAGTGAACACTCTTTTCAGCAACGTGGGTGGCAGGTTATACTACCATCACACTCTCCCTCCTTTCTACTCTGTGTATGTGTGAGTGTGTATGTGTGTGTGTGGCTTCGTATTGTGGTTGGCCCTCTGCACCCCTCCGAGTCATCACTCACCCCGGCTGCCTGGAAAACGGCGATATTGTTTCATAATGAAAGCCGAGCTGGGAGCTGAGTTCCTAAAGAGCCAGGGTCGTCTTAACTGCAGATGTCCAAATTAGATTTACATTTTTATTGTTTTCCCTCCTGAACTGTCACACAGGCTTCTCAGCATCATCGACTCTTCCCGCGATGGAGAAAATGAGACAGAGGACATGCAGATACTTTCCAGTTTCCTTTTCACTTTCCTCTGGCTGCTCCCTCTGTCCTTCCCTCCCTCCTTCCCTTTCCCTTCTTGTTTCCTTTATTTGTATCCCAGTCACTGCTTGGCATTAAATCTTATTATTTTTCGGTAAATAAACCAGTTTCTGGTAGGAATTACACACAGCTTAGTGTGAGGTCCATTTCATAAAAGGGGCCTGGAAGCTTTTATCCATGATGTTGTTCTATTTGAGCTTCAGTAGAGACACTTTCGGATGGGTCTGAAAAGAAAGAGACCAGGTTTCTCCCCCCACTACTCCAGGCATTGTGGTGCGAGTTATTCGAAGAGGCTGCATTTTCCCTTGATTTCACCCCTTTGTTCTTGGCCGTTCCGTAAGTAGTTCCAGGGTTGCAGGGCGCATTGGCCCTGCGTGTGAGCCTGAGGGTCCGGTGTGACACCTGCTGTGGTGAGAATGAATGAGGTCAGGGACAAACTCTTGCTGCAGCTGCTCCTTCCCACTGCTGTCTCTGGACAAGCTGCACCTCTTACGCTGGGTCATATACACATTACGGCTGTGTATGTGTCAGTTTAATGCTCCAAATACCCATATCTGTATCTGTATCCGGATTTTCTTTAATTAAATATGAACCCTAGCAATCTACACTACCCCAAACACAGCAAAACACTGGAAACAACTCTTGAGGAGTGGTAGAAATGCCAGCATGGTGTGTGAATTCTGGCTTTAACAGTTTCTCAAACTCATCTACATCACTCAAGGTCATACTTGGTCTCAAAAAAAGATATGCATTGGACTCACACAGTTATTATTTTTATTTGTTCATGTTGACTTTTTTTTTTTTTTTTACTTTTTCCCAGTTGTAAAAGGAACAAATATGAATAGTGCCCATCATATTGATATCATTTTTGTATCTGCTTAGAAATATATTCAATCTTAATAATATATTCATATTCTCTCAATTTAGCTCTCAAACTTTTATTTTTCTCTATTCTATATTCTCTCTGAATATATATACTGTACTGATACATCCGATTTTCCCATTTCCCATATTATTGATTTTTTAATGTTTATGTATTATTAGGAATATTAAACTAAAGTCATCACCGCAAGGTTATATGGCTATATGAATATTAATAACAGTATGGAGGCAAGTTCAAAACTAAAATACAATAAGGAAAAAAGAAAAATTTAAAGGAAAAAAATCATTACCTTATATGCCCACCAGAGAGCAGTATGTTATAAACAAATCCTTGGAACTTCTGCACTTGTGACTCGCTTGTGACCTTATGCTGATGTGGATGGTATAACATGGACACCTTTTCCTCCATTTCCCATTCCAAACATTCCCAAAAAAATCCTTAATATTACTTTTGTGGATAATCTCACCTTAATACTGTATATGTATGAACTGCTGCTGTAATCATAAAAACTTTCCTGTGCTCATCCCAGAGCTTGTTATCCACAATCTTTCTGAACATCCTGTAAACACATTTAGTACTATTCTTTACTCTTCTGCTCTTCATCTCAGGAAGATTTCTGCAAAGCCGATTGGTGGCAACACCTAGTGCTATACAAATAAAATTTAAATTACTTAAAAATACCTCTCTAGAATATTGCAAAAAAAGTTGTCATGTTGACTTTCTGCCAATTGTGTATTACTGTTCATAAGTTAAGTGGATTTAAAAGTTCATTGTGAAGGATTCAACCATCTGAATGCCCCCCCCCGCACCACTCCCTTTCCAATTAGAATATATATTAGAACCATCAGGTGCCTGTAGTGTACTTCCAAGTACTTACATTTTGCTTTTTTGTGCTAAATATTAAGTATGATCCAACATTTTTCAAAATTTGGATTATTCAACTTGTTAGCCAACACTGATTCCTCTCCTTTCTTCTTCCTTGTCTTCCTTTCTTCCTCTTTGTCATTCTCTCAGTGCTTCCTTCTAGGTTCATTCAGTCACTTGTTAAAAACATGAAAAGTGGAAGGTGCTCTCTGGAGGTTTGTCCATTCTGAACTTCTGTAGCGGCGCAACATGGCGGCTCCGTGGAAGTAGATATAAAGGACTCATTCTAAGCTTATGAAAACTTTGTAGTTACAGGTAACTAATGAAAACATTCTTATGAATATTATATTCCATTTATGCTTATAGAGCCCCCTAAATCCTACATGGTGGACCTTTAAATAACTTGCACTGGCATTTGTTAATTCTGCTGATGCTTGTATACACTTATCACTGAGACTGGATATACCTGAAAAGTTGAGGATTAAGTGCCCTAAAAATGTTGGTAGCTTGATGTTGCTAGGATTTGAACTTACAACCATCCTATATTTGTATTAAAATCTATAACCTCTGAGCCACCACTCTCAACTACAAGTTTTGACTTTGACTTGATTAAATTTTCAAAAGCAAATGTCTCCTAACCCTGACCAGGAAAACTGGAAAGAAAATAGACCTTCATTACTTGCAGATTAACCCTAATTGATTGTTATTTCTTGGCTGGTCAATCACTAAAATGGCTCTCTGGATATGTTTTATAACTTTAGATAAGTTGGAATATTTATATGGACAGGTGTGCTGACATTAGCATTGGCTGTGTGAGTACCACACCCTTTCAGCCCTGACAAAGTTGCAGTTATTTTGCCTAATTAGACACATTTTGGGTGTATTCCCTCCCATTCAGGATTTCACCAAGGCCTCTAATTAGGATAAAGTAATTACTGAAGATGAAGTCTATAAAATATAAAGTCATGTATGGATACTACTACTACTACTACTACTACTAATAATAATAAACTACCAGCTACTATCTTCACAATTACTTGCTAATATTAAAAAGTTTGTGCTTTATTATTTTATTGTTAATTGGCAATTCTTTTAATCATAGTTTGGAACAAAGACTTTTTTTTGTGTGTGTTGCAAAACAGCACAATGACAACGACCTATTGTTTTTTCCCTGGTTTTGAGACTGTGCTTAAGCACATCCATACCGTATAAGCTATATTGTGAACTTACAGTATATCTAATGTATATTGTGCAAAAGTATATCTAATGTCTACACTCGATTTTATCATCTATAACTAATTTTACTCTACTCTAGTACAATGTATTGGGAGCAAATGGTTAAAGGGCTTTTTTCATTAAGCTTTTAAAACCATTTAATGAACTAGAGATGTTTAACTACCCTGAACAGGAACTAAACAGTGCATTCCTATCTTGCTTTCCTACTGCAAAAACCATAACGGAAATTAATAATTTATGCAAATTGGGAATAAACTTAGTAAATGAAGTCTGTCCTCACTAGACTGGAGGATGAATTCTGATGTCTTGCACTGTGAACACTGTAAATTTAACTGTATTATATAGGATTAAACATTCTTAAATAGCCACCAGATGTTTAATCCCTCCAGATGAGATAATCTATTTTCAGGGTACAATAGTGCAATTGAAAGTTTATAGTAATTCACTGGCAACTAGGGATGCAAGTAAAATACTGTAAAATGTACAGTAAACAATTCGAAAACATATTTACAGAAAAATAACATATAACCTGGTACTTTTGCGGATTTGACTGATGCAGGATACAACTTAACTGAAAGTTAAGGGTCTTATTGAGGGACCCAACCATAGCATAGCAGTTTGGTGGTGTTGGTATTTGAACACACAATCTTCTGACCTGTCACTCAGAAAGGGCAGACTCAGCCTTTACTGAATTCAATACATTGTTTTTCTTTTGAAAGCACGTAACCACTACCTGGTAACGTTCTGTGCAGTAAAACCTCTGGAAATTCACTATTAGATAGATTATTATAGATACTATTATATGATCCCTTAAAAACAATCTTGAATTTTATCTTCACTGACATGTCATACGTGAAAGCTTTGAACAAAATATGCCTTATCTTTTCTTTCCTTTGCATCCTGTTTGGGTCCATTAGATATGTAATAACCATATAAAAATGAAACAGATCAGTCAAAAGAATTTAAACTATCTATAAATCAATTTTTCATTACAGTTTAATATCTTCAATTTTACATTACAGTTTAAGATCTATGGCCTAGGATGTTGCCAGAATGTTGTGGATTGTTGTCGGTTGATACTATTAAAAATGGTGATGCTACCTGGCACAGAGGATTCTGGGAAGGTGAGCCGGCCTCTTTAACCACTGACCCACCACCACAACTAGCTTGTATCGATTCAACCACTTCTACCTCTGAATTACCTCCACTAAAACATTGCATTGAAGGCACGTTAGTTGAACTAGTTGCTTTAATGTACTTTAATGTTTTAATGATGTTTATCATAAATTTAGAATTGAAATGTTGTCTTACCTGCCTATTTCATGTATGTTTCTACTATTTCTAAACATACTTTTTCATTTAATTTTTAAGAAAAGAAGTCATATTTTGTGAATGATCCTTGTTATTAAATGTTTCTTATTAAAAAAAAACTAAACTAAACTAAACTAAACAATAAACAAAATAAAAAACAATAAACATCATCAAGGCTGGGATAGTTGCACACAGGGTTGCCAGATCTTTGCCACAATAGAAAATGAGAATATTCATACCAATGAATGAACAAACATAAACTTTACGTTTACTTTCACTGTCTTTTATTGCCAAACCTTTTGGCCAAATTTCAGGATTTTATTGAGATGTAGTTGGGTTGGAAATTTCCGCTGAGACCTGGCAACCTTGCCTGCAAAACAGAAAAGCTACCGTATATCAGGTCCTCTGTAAAACCTAGAACAAACTTCTAGCCAGTTTCATTACAAATCTGTTCCACAGTGTACCCATTTACACTACCAGTCAAAAGTTTGGACACACCTTCTAATTCAGTTGTTTTCTTTATTTTTATGACTTTAAAAGAGACTGGATAATGATGGACTGTTGTTTCTCTTTACTTAGTTGAGCGG
>JAQMYM010000038.1:1476693-1499490 GCA_030014255.1 Parauchenoglanis ngamensis | reverse complement strand
TAAATTTTGATGTGATATTTGTGATCAGCACCCAAAAATCTATAAGAAACACCCAACAGTGTTCAAGAAGCAAAAACCTTGTTGCGCAGTGTTATTTGCAATTGCACTAGTGTCACCCGGATGAAGATGGGTTCCCTTTTTAATCTGGTTCCTCTCAAGCTTTCTTCCTTATGTTGTTTCAGGGAGTTTTTTCTTTCCACCATTTCCCCTGGCTTGCTCTTTAATGAAAAAAAAAATAGTAATTTAAATTTTATTTCCAGATTCCTGTAAAGCTTCTGTGTGTCTACATTCTTTTTTAAAAGCTCTATATAAATAAAAGAGAATTGAATTGAAATTGAATCGAATTTGCCAGCTGCACATTCATGAAGCAAATCTCAATGCAAATCAAATCCCAATAGTGTTCTGTTGGATTTACACCTACTAACTTGTGGAGGACCTTGAAGTGCACTGAACTTACTGTCATGTTCATAGAACCAGTTTGAGACAACATGAGCTTTGTAACATTATCATGCTGGAAATATCCATGATAAGATCATTGTAGCCAGTACATGCAGATTGTGGTCACAAATGGATACACATAGTCAGCAACAATACAATGCTCAAGTAAGGGGACCAAACGTGCCAATAAAACTTTCCCCACACCATCACATCAACAACACTAGCCAGATCTAGGCAGGTGGGGTCCATGAATTCATGCTCTTGATATCAAATTCTGAACCTATTATCTGCATGGTGTAGCAGAAATGAAGATTCATCAGACCAGGCAACTTTTTTCAGTCTTCTTGATCTTCAATGGTCCAGTTTTGGTGAACCTGGGATGCTTTTCTGCTCACCACGGTTGAAAAAAGTGGATATTTGAGTTACCATAGCTTTCTCGAGCCTGTCTGGCTTTTTGCCTTTGAAAGTGTCTGACGAAAAGGATGTAAATGATATGCAATGCAACTTCACAGTCACCAGCTCCCAATCCAATAAAACAACGATCAAATATTTTGATGTAATATGATAGACAGCGTTTTCCACCACCATCATCAAAGCACCAACTGAAGGAATATTTTACAGAAGAAGGGTGTTCATCACTCCATTACATTTCCAGAATTGACACCAAGGAGTGGTGAAGCTTTTCTGGTGACTTGTTGTGATACTTTACTAACACACTGTATGTTGGGGTTTTCCTTTAATTTGTCACCCAACTGTAATTCACAGTGCTAAGAGCTTAATGTAACCACGCACACTCATACACACGTTTAGCGCACCTGGATTCCCGCTCAGAAAAAAAGCCCTAAACACAAAAAACAACCATCCTGTTGTGATCAAACGAAGCTGGAATTGGAGTAAATGACCACTTTGACAGCACCCACATCATACAGCTTTGAAATCTACACCGCTGTTAAGAGCAAGAACAAAGGACTGAAGGTACTCTCTCTCTCTCTCTCTCTCTCTCTCTCTCACCTTTACACAAATAGATTATAGACCCTTGGTAGATCAACTAGTAGCATGAATAACTCTGCTAAAATACTCCTCTCTTTCCCTACTAATTTGTAACTTTTACACCATGTAAATTATGGACATTTAACACAATTTCTAATTTCCTTGGAATGCACATGCTTAGATTTTGAAAATAACTTCTCACAGCTGAACATACGGTATCTTTATATAAGATGAACTAATCAAAGCACCATGTAAGAGTATTACGTGCTGAGCTGCTGTATGTTTCATGCATGATGTAAGTGATTGCTGGGAGCAATGTTACATACATAAAATTTTATTTTTTTTTTACATGTTTTTGTTACAGTAATATGTGATCATGTGGGGAAAAAAACCATGTGAAAGTGAAATTGCAAACAGGAACTTGCGTAAATATGTGAAAACATGTCATCTACACGTATATGTGAAAATCAATGAATCACGTGAATGAATCCTTAAAAATCACAAATAAGAATATATGAATCATGTGAAAATAAACGTTTAATGTGAAGAAATACATATGAGAAAAAAAGAATGAATCGTGAACATTAAAATTAACCACACAAAGAAAATCACAGGTGAAAATAAATGAATTAAAAAAAAAAAAAAAAATGCACATGTGAAAACAAACAAGAAAATAAAGGAACATTGTGAAAAATATCATGTTAAAATAGATGAATCATGTGAAAAAAGTCATATGTTAAAGGAATCATATTAAAATAAAAGGGCTGTGTGAAAGGTCATGCAAAAATGAATGAATTGTGTAAAAAAATGAATGAAGCTTGTAAAAATCATATGTTAAAACAAATGAATAACGTGAAAAAAATCGTTTGTAAAAATAAGTCATGTGAAATCTGTGAAAAATAAAAACACGTGTGCAATGCATGACTCATGACATGTAGACTGTCTAAAAATCACTTGTATTATAACTATCATAGGTGAAGGTCATGGGATTTCTCTGTAAGGTCTGTTGATATTATCACAGTATAACAGTATTGCCTTAAAATAATATTCGACTACTAAGTGTGCCAAATTGAGCAGATTTTCAAATGAAGACACAAAATAAAAATGTGAATCGTTCTGCAATTCTTTCAACTACTGTTCTGGTGAATATTCTAAAGAGAACCAACAAGATGATGTCATCAAACAGCATCAGCCTAACATGTGTATGTGTGTGTGTGTGTAGAGAGACTGGAACACACACTTGCTACATCGTTGTTTATTCGAAAATAAACAATGACGTAGTAAGTGTGTTTCCATTTGTTTCCATCACACCATATTGCGTCTTGTGTTTTTTTCCACCTCAACCAAACATCAAAACCTTCCATATTTAGACATTCTTCCAGAATTCTGACATTTCCGTCCCTTTTTTTTAAGGTCCAATAAAAACAGATGGATGGAAACCTCACTGTAGGCTTTCAAACAACTTGCTTAACATTGACTGATGAAGATTCAGAGACATTCCTGAATCGGTCATGGCATTGCTTTGGGAATTCCTGGTAAAGTGGACCAGTCGAGTCATCTCCATGACTATGTGGGTAATAACAGACTAGTTTGCAAACATTATGCTGTTTTACAGCATGAGAACCTGTCTTCTTCAGTGTTCTCTGAGAACTTTGGGGCAGAAGCTTTGTCATGCTCACAATAGTCCGCCAGTTTACCTTAGAGTGGTGGCTCAGGGGAAAGATATTACTATAACTGCAAAACTTCTAATGCAATGAAACATATTTCCAAAAGCACTTCAGGTCATTATGTATCTTGTAAATACACCAAACAACTTTTCCATCCTGAGTCACTGTCTCTGTGGAGTTCGTGTTCTCACCATGCCCCTGTGGGTTTCATCTGTGTTCTCCGGTTTCCTCCTAAAAACATGCTTGCATTTGCATTAAAGTGCCCCAGGGTGTATGTGGAGTCCTGTGATGTACTGGAATGCCTTCCATGGTGTATTTTTCACACATCTTTTTTTAGCATGTTCAAAATCTTTCTTTGAGAGTTTCCATTAAATTTAAAAAACAAAATAAAATTTTGCGTCACAATTTTGTGAGAATTGAATTAGATCTACTTCATGAAGTTTGAATGAAAGATATCGAATTGATGTTATACACTCACTATATGTTCAATGTATTGCTGCCCTCAAAGACAGAATCATAAGGGGAAATGAATTTTGTAAGTTTAATTTACAGTGTCTATTTAATTTCATTTTTGATTTCAGCAGTTGTGAAGAGTACAGTCATATAGGCCAATTATATTTGGAGTCAATATCTAATGGTAGCCTATAAGATGTCTACATCTATCACTGTTGCAACATATGTGAACATTTGAATGAAGGAAACAGTAAGAACAACAAGGATGATAAAAAGGAAATGGCATGAAAATAGGGTAAAAATAAGTGCGAATTTATTTGATGATTACTCAGACAGCTATAAAATTAAATTCTGAGAACAATTTTGCTCTAAAATGCTCTAATAAAAATGGTTATTGGTTGTGGACTTCTTTTGTCATTTAAGAGAGATGTTTTTTTGCCATTGTAACATCTGGCATGTTCATTAGGGATTTAAATCTACATCCAGATTTCTGTAAAGCTGCTATCTGACAGAGAATTGTTGCTATACAAATGAAATTGAATTGAGCGTTGTAAAAATACTGATATAAAATTACATCTATTAAATTAACAGAAGCTACAGGCCACATTACAGAAATACATTTCTCTGTCCACACTGCTCATTCATAGACTGGTACTAAATGATACCAGGTTAAACACGCACAGCACAGAGTCTGACTTCTATGCTGTAAATAATCAAAATAAAAACTTGCTGATGGTCTATGAACTTTATATCGACTTACACTTGCAGGATTTGCCATCAGCACTCAATGTGTATCCAGGATTGCAATTACAGCAGAAACTCCCCGGTGTGTTCGTACAGCTGTGGGAGCAAGGTGTAGACAATATTAATTGTCTGATTTTTCCCTCTTTCCACTTTCAACACAGTATCATGCAATGTTCTCATGCAGAGTCTGTGCAGTTAATATCACACTGGATAGTAGAGCCATAGATCAGACAGGAGATCAGATCTTATAAGATATAAAAATTCCATCAGCCTGGGATCAGCTGATATTGGGAAATGGATCAGTGCTTCTCTAGAGATATTCCTTTATGTGGACACATGCGGACTGTACGTTCTAC
The DNA here is from genome assembly GCA_030014255.1 of Parauchenoglanis ngamensis. NCBI lineage: Eukaryota > Metazoa > Chordata > Actinopteri > Siluriformes > Auchenoglanididae > Parauchenoglanis > Parauchenoglanis ngamensis. The sequence continues at coordinate 1,494,842 of JAQMYM010000038.1, read as the reverse complement.
TTTGCCGTCGTTACGCTGTTTCCCTGTGTAGCTTTCCATGCAGGAGCACCTGTCTGGACCAACGCAGGTGCCGTTTATACACGGCTTTATACACACAGCTGTAAATATTAAAAAGAATTTTAATGAAGCCATTTCAACCTACAGTGGTTCTTGAAAGTTTGTGAACCCCAAACATATTTCTGCATAAAAATGACCTAAAACCTCATCAGATTTTCACACAAGTCCTAAAAGTAGATAAAGAGAACCCAATTAAAAATAATTAGACAAAAAATTATACTTAGTCATTTATTTACTGAGAAAATGATCCAATATTATATATCTCCACCATCAGGAGAACCCTGAATAACAATGGTGTGCATGGCAGGAAAGCCCTGCATTCCAGCATTATCTCATCTGTTAACATGGAGGTGGCAGTATCATGGTTTGGGGGTGTTTTGCGGCATCTGGGCCAGAACAGCTTTCCATCATTAATGGAACAATGAATTCTGAATTATACCGACGAATTCTAAAGGAAAGTGTCAGGACATCTGTTCATGAACTACTTTTAGGACATGTGTGAAAATATGATGATGTTTTAGGTCATATTTATGCAGAAATATAGAACATTATAAAAGGTTAACAAACTTTTATTCACCCTTATGCAATTTTATGTGCAACTGTTTCATCATTTGAAGAATGCAAATGAACTGAATCTTTATTTATGACAGTTCTTCTTACTCTTTATTCTTGAAACTATTCTTTATCATATAACATTTGTATCATTTTGTAATAGTGAACGTAGCGTTATCAGTTCCTAAGTAACAATGTTTTTTTTAATCTATTATCTGCGGGACAGCATAAATTTTATAATCATAACATTAGAAGTGCCACATCACTCACGCTGGCATTCGTCATTTACATTTCTCCAGCCATAGCAGCAGGACTGAATTCTTCCAAAGTAGCAGAACCCCACTTTCTTGCGCTGCTCAGACTCCTCTGTCTCTGCCCTGTGTGGTTTCACCAACTCATTACTGTGATTCAATTCTAGTTCAAACTGCACATTTTAAAATCTGGTTGCACCCAAAAGTGAAAAGGGAGAAAGATGTCCATACCTACATCAATTTATAGAACCTAATACTGAATACTTCTCCATCATACTAATTACTAATTACACACTCTCTACTGATTACCTTCAAATTGTAAAAAACAAACAAACACTATAGGTTAACAATATAAACTGAGTTCTCACTTTTATCATCAGCATCATTGACATGTTACTTCACTCAACTGATCTCTGTTAAAGCTAACAAAGATGTCGAACTAAACACTGATTCATTCACTCAATTCTTCTGACTACATTTCTTTTGTTATTAATGTCTTTTTGTCATCATTTAACGAATTTTAAAACTTTGCCCGCTTTCATCTCTTCAGAGTGCGTAAGAGATCTTCTCTGCTCAGATGATTATAAAATGAACTGATTAGGCTTATGAACCTTTCAAGACAGAACATTTTGATGAACCACATATATCAGATTTCAATTCCTTTTAATTAACAATTAACAATTTTAATGCCTTCAAAATAAATGAAACCAAATTTCCCTTTATAACACAAAATTAAACAAGTGTTTATATATAGAAAAAAAAAAGACTAAATTCACTGTAAGTAAAGGCCAAGTAAATAAAGATGTGCTGTCTATAATGATAATTAAGAGTTGTTCTCTCGTCTGCTTTTCATGTAAAGATCACAGAAAAAATTTAACATCACCCTGCAAGTTTTGCAGCATTGCTTTATAAAATAACATTTATTCTTATGAATGAGTTATAAATGCCTTATTAAATAAAATTGAAATGGTTAATATTTTTTAAGTCTAATCATTTATGCTACTGTGTTTGTCACTATATGTTTCTGTCGTAACAGTTTTTTTTCCTTTCTTAAAAAAATTACAATTTAAACATAACACACAAAAAAAAAATGACTGGATTGAATCACTAAAAATCTTGAACTTACCTGTTGGGAGGAGAGGCCATGCAGAGTTGGAAGAAAAGAAAGGTAGCTATTAGAATTTTCTGAATTTTCCTGTCAGAAGTTTTACTGTGAGTAGATGGGACCCTGATGCCGCTTCAGTTAGGATCGTGGTTATTTAGAATTTTGCAAAAAGGAATATTTTTGTTTTTCAGGATCCATGTCCTTTTGGTGTTGCCTCAACAACTAGTCATGATAAAAGGATGATGGTGTCTTTGGTGAAAGGAAAAACAAAGTGACATAAGTAAATCTTATACCACCTGTGTGTGTGTGTGTGTGTGTGTGTGCAAGAGTGAAAGACTGAGACAGAGGTGAAGACAGTACAGTAAAGTCTTGACCAAGACTTTTCATAACCAAAGATTAAATGATTAAAAAGGATACATTTAAAGGTGTGCAGTCAATCAACTACTTTTTTTTCCCCAACAAACAATATATTTTCAGCCAACAATACATTTATATCAATCCAAGGCCAAGGTTAAACCAGTCGAACAGCCAGACAGTGTACATGATAAAGTTGAAACGCCACTCATTCACTGATGACAGAGACACTTTTCCAGTTGCCATGCTGCCAAAGATGGTAGCCTTCACCTATGAAGATTATGTTGCTTGCAACAACAAAGTGGTTGCAACATGAAGAACCTGTTTGCTCAAAAATATCAAAAGCAAGTACTTCAAATTTTGTTCAGTATTTATTATCCCAAGATAACATTTTCATATGCTATGTGGCAAAAAAAGTTTGTCTAGAAAGTGATGAACTCCAAATTTTACTCTGGTTTTAAATTTGACAAAGAGCACATTATGACTTGCATTAGGACTCAAAAATTAAAGATAAGGATTTGAAGTGGGAATCAACTTGGGATTTGAGCCTTGCCTGTCTTGACTTGGGCCTTGATTTGGGCCTTGCCTGTCTTGAATTGAGACTTTATTTATGACTTGACTTGGGCCTTGTCTGTTTTGACTTGGGACTTTATTTATGACTTGACTTGGGCCTTGTCTGTCTTGACTTGGGACTTTATTTATGACTTGACTTGGGCCTTGTCTGTCTTGACTTGAGATTTGTCTGTCTTGACTTGGGACTTCACTTGGAACTTGCCTGTCTTGACTTGGGACTTGATGAGACTTGACTTGGGACTTGATGAGACTTGACTTGGTACTTGCCTCCCTTAACGTGGGACTTTCCTGTCTTGACTTGGGACTTGACGGGACTTGACTTGCAACTTGCCTGTCTTAACTTGGGACCTATCTGTCTTGATTGGGGCTTGCCTATCGTGACTTGGGACTTGTCTGTCTTGACTTGGGACTTGAATGGCAATGACTTGCAAAATACGTGGTCCCACCTCTGAATCATTATGATCCAAATTTTTACCTCAAGAGATTGAGGCCAGTAACAGGAACTGACTTTCCTGGACATTCCATAACACTGAATGTAACTATAAAATAATAAGGAAGTATGACGTGTTATTCTTTAATACATAAAAAGTTGTAAATGCACATTTTTGCATTAATGTAGGAATAAGATAAATGAAATACTTTTCATGCTGTTTTGGAAAATAATAAACTTTTGGGTGGTAACAGTGATTTTGCTTAACATCTGACTGAAACACACCACACTGTTGTTGATTATTTTCCTGTAAAGTAATACAAAGCATGTCAGCATTTGCTGTTTTAAATATTCTAAATGTGAATGTAGCATATTGGATGAATCATTATGATCAATATAAAATGGGAACAAAGCACTCGGCATGCTGTCAATGATCTAAGTATTCATTTATGTAATCCTGTGGTTTCAAGCAAAGCTAGGAAATTGTTCTTGACACATTAACTAAATTTGAACGATGAAACCATGAGCATGTTAGTTTCAATTGGCAAATTCAACAGCATGATCACTGTACAGCTTGAGGAACTGTATTGTGTAATGTGGATCTGACCCAGCTGAAAGGCCTGTTAGAGGTAGCTGTAATTCATCTCTTTCATTCTGTGCTCAGCTGGTGGATTCAATATGAAATATAATTACATTTTAATTATGCACATTTTCTAGCAGATCTTAAATAAACCAGTGTCATAACACAATCAACCCCCCTAAATCCCATAGAACTGTGGAGTCTTTGTCCATGATTCAGAATTGCGATTTTCATTTTTTTTTTAGACTGGAAAATATTAGCCAAATTATAGGTAATAGCTAATCATCCATCCATCCATCCATCCCTCCCTCCATCCATCCATCCCTCCCTCCATCCCTCCAGCCCTCCATCCCTCCAGCCCTCCATCCCTCCAGCCATCCATCCATCCTCTATGCTGCTTATCAGTTATAGGTTGCGGAGAAGCTGGAAGCCATCCCAGTTGACTTTGGGTGAAAGACGGGGATGAGCTAATCAGTATTATCAAATAATACTATCCTTTAAGTCCATTTGTACCTGTTAAAAAAGAACTTTCCTGTTAGAGAATGGCTATACTCTATACACATACATCTGTACCAAATAGTATGACATGATAAGAAAGACGCACCATCGGTACTGGAACAATATCCCTGCACTTAAGAATGCTGTTTTAGGTTCCTCCCTCATCAACTACGCCTGGGAGCCACTGACATTCCTACTGCTGCAATACTACTACTGAGACATTTATTATTCTAACTCCCTCACTTACACCAATTTTGCCAGAAATTTACTGGAGCTAGTCTCAACCTGAGATGCTCTGCCATAGGCTATGGAGTGTCTTTATTTTGGCCACAAGTTTCAGAATGTTTATCATTATAAACTTGCATAACTATTGTACTGTATTGCACAACTGTTATTATCTCCCTCCTCAAGTTCCCACATTAGACACCTTCTATGCTTATAATCAAGATAAACTTGAATTATTACTGCACTTTATGGCAAAACTGATTTGTACTGCTGTTGTTATGGTTCTTCTCATGTTCTTCCACAAATCACTTTCTCTTCACTTTTTTGAAATCCGTCATCATTCATCCAAAGATAACCAAATACAATTGCACAGTGTTGTTTCCGTACAGCTGCTACTTTTCAAAATTCTGTTTATCTGAGTATAAAGTGTATGTGTATATATATGTTGACTATGTATGGACCAAACACCATCACAAAGTCCTAATTCATTTCTAATGTATATAGTGAATAAAGTGATTCTTTATTATTGATTCCTGCTGTTGAAGTTTGTAATTTAATTGGTCCCTGCACTTTTGTGTGGTAAAACAAAATGAGAATCTTGTGTGTTTGCTATGGGAAACTATCTGTGATTGGTCATCTACCTTTACAGTCAAATTTCCTCTTTCTGTTAATGTAGGTAGGTCTTAGGCATGTTTTTAAAATGTGTCATGCTTTGTGTTTTGACAAAATGTACCATACTCTTTAGAGAATTCTACACTAAAATTAAGTTTCATCTGAAACTCATAATCCAAACAAATATAAACCCTCTCTTAGGTGATTCTTCAAAGCAAAACCTTTAAAAACACATGCTCTAACATTTCCTAGACTAGAACCTAAATACTTGGAGGTTTGATGGAGAAGGTTTGATGGAGGTTTGAACCTTCTGATGGAGGTTTCAAAACAAAATAGACAGGCAGCAATGCTTTGTGCTGATTGGTTAGATGTTGGTGGTTCAAATATATTTTTCCTCTTATTCACAGAGTGCCACAGGGAGTTATTCCTCTGAGCAAATAATTAATTCACATCTGCTTGAACCTGACTATTCAGCCAAGTCCATCTATCTATCAACCTATCTACCCATCCAACCACGCATCAACTCAAACATCTAGTCATCCTTCCACATACCCACCCACTAACCCATCTACGTATCTATTCATCCACCCATTCATTCTTACATTAATCTATCTATCTATCTATCTATCTATCTATCTATCTATCTATCTATCTATCCATCCATCCATCCATCCATCCATCCATCTATCTATCTATCTATCTATCCACTTACTTACCCATCCAACAATCTCTCTACCCTCACTCACCCATCCATCCATATATCCACACACATGCCCACAAACTCACCTACTAGCCCATCCATCCATCCATCCATCCATACATCCATTCCTTTCCAACCATCCACACACATACCAATCTACCAACCCATCTACTTTCTATTAATCCATCCACTCATTTGTTCATCAATCTGTCTGTCAATCTATCCTTCCACTTACTCATCCAATTATCTATCTACCTTCACCCACCCACCCATCCACCCACCCATCCATCCACACACATAACCACAAACTCACCCATTGACCCATTCATCTGGCCATCCATCCATTCACCCTTCCACATCCCATTGGTCTAATATTATCCAGTTAATTGTGAAATTCTTTGTAAAATACCATGATTGTACTGTCTATGCAAACTATTCCAAGCCTCATGTGAAAGATATAAATGCCAATGGTTTTATTAGCATGGACATTTCTCATGTTTGCATGCAAGTCATTCTTATTTGACTGTTAAGGCAGCACCATATAAATATTGGAATCTGTCAGAAAACCTCCGGTGAAGAATAAGAGCATTTGTGTGATATCCAAGCCCTGCAAACCACAGCACCTTCTCCAAATACCAAATCACTTGAGAAGGGTGAGGGTGGTTTGGAACTGGATTTCTCGGTGTGAAGCCAGCGTGGTTTTGTTGAAGTGCTCCGCTGCACATCACTGAGCAGGAAGAAACCAGAGAAACAGTTGTGCATGATCTGTCTCTGACTCCCTGCCAAGCCTCAGAGTGTGTCCATCATGATAACACAATTAAATATAGTCCTGGCTGCTGAGAAAGATCGGGTAGAAGACAGCTGAGGCAGAGCTCCCTGGTTGTCTCAGTGTGTGGCATCAAGATTGATGGGCTTCTCGAGAGGGTTTCTCTGTCATGCCGATTATAACGGTTACCTCCTCGAATCCCCATGAGCCACTTTATCTGTAAGATGAGAGCCTCCGAAGCTCATCCATCTCAGCAGATGACAGTGCACTTCTGCTCAGATTAATGTGTGGTTAAAATGGTTGACTTTGAGGTTTGGGAGGGAAAAACGTGGATTGCAAATTGCAGCATGGCTTGTACAGTGATTCCAAGGTGAAGAAAAGAAGAAAATGTTCAAAATTGTCTTTTGGGTTGGGATCAGACTAGAGAAAGTCAGTGGTTATGCTAATATGGAAAGACGTCTTGATTTGGTTCAGCTGTATGGATTGACTGCCACCTTCTGTTTGCGCTGAAAAGACAGTGGCTTAAAACCTCAGTGTCTCATTAATTCTGGATAATTTATCATTTCAGTGGCAGAAACTTTTGCTTATGGCAACATGTACTGAAACCTTATGCTTTCCACAGTTGGTTTTTGCTATACATCTTGATATGTAGAACAAGAGCAAACTTTTCAGATTTTTACATGCCTTGAAATGTGAGCATGGGAAGCATTTTATCACCTGCTGTCCTGAGAACACATGAAGAAGAATGGCCTGCCACTCTGATAACAGGTGCCTGGAAGTGACGGACACACCATAGCCAAAGGTCGCGCTGCAATGAACTGGCTCCCAGGTGTGTGAGGTCAGAGGTCATGTCACAGGGGCCAGGTGGTGTGATGGGGCACCTGTGTGGAGACGGATGAGTGTATTGTGGATGAATATCGCATTGCAGGGACTGTAGCCGGGTATTTGTACTGTATTTATGTGATAGCAACTGTTAAGCCAAAATGGCTGTGAATTTTCTTTGATTTGCAGACTGTTGACATAGTGACTTGAAATGTGAGGTGCCAGTGGTATCGTTATAGTTAATTACAAAATCTAGAGCAGTGGTATTCGTGAAAATCTAATCTCCAGCTAAATAAAATTCAAAACAAAAATATTTTGTTTTGTAGTGGAGTTTCATCTTATGAGCTTTGACTAGACCCATGGACTCTGAACAAATGAGATGCCTGTTTTGAATTTGAAAATGAAAAAATAAAGGCACTCTTCCGTCCAATAGTTATTAATCATTATGTTTGCCTTGTCTCTAGCTCTGCAGTTATTCTCTGCTTTAACAAGCTGCCTTCATTCATTCTTCTTCAGTAACCGCTTTATTCTTAACATCGGGGTGGATCTGGTGCCTATCCTGGGAACACTAGGTATGAGGCTGGTAAATTCACTCCTAGAGGATATACGTTCACTCATTCACATCTAAAGGTAATTTAGTGGCCAGTTCACCTAATGGCATGTTTTTGAGAGCTGGGAGGAAACTGGAGAACAAGAAGGAAACCCATGTAAACATGGGAAGAACATGTGAAGAACGTCTTGGGGTTGTTAGCAAAATGTTCCAGTTACACTAACCACTAATCAGTCAATACGCTGAGCTGCTTTCACCTAAATAATTTAAAAAATTGCTTGTGATTGACTACAACAAACCACAACAGAGGATCTGATTCAGAAGCTGTGATGGTTCTTCTTTAGAACGCTAAAGTCAATAAACTAAAGCAATACATTTTCCCAACTTTGCTACATTCATTTTAAGGGTTCACTTTGATTTGATTAAGTACTTTGCTTGGTTCACATCCAGATAACAACCTGACCAGTTAATGACCCCTGATCTAGAGCATATGATATTTTTTGATCATTTTTGTTGATAGACAATTCTTCTCTATTTGTAGAGGAAGCATCTGAAAAGCAGAGTGGAATTACCATGAGCTCATTAGATACCATCTGGCCTTGTCTTGTCACAGCAGAATTTCTTGTTGAAGGGACTTCAGCAGAGGGAGCCTTTATCCTTTGCGTTGAAGGGCTTTCTCTAAAGCACTGACCTAAAGCCGGACTCCTTTAAACCCGCCGCTTGAAATGGAATGCAAGGGCATCATTTGGCTTAGATTAAAGCGCTGAGGGGGCTGAGGATGATTTTAGAAAATATTATGCACCACCTTGTGTGGGGAATCATGGCACAGCACCACGCAAGTGTGTGCATAAAAACCAGAGCGCTGGTCTTTTTAAAGAAACGGAAAAAGATGTATCCCGTGCCAAGGAAATGCAAATGATGTGAAGCCAAAAGGAAGAATGATATCAAAGTACCAGGTCCCATCAGGGATGTGAGAGAAACACGACACTGCTGATATTCATTAGGGGATATTGTGCAGTGATTAATTAATTTGGAGTACGCAGCCATGGCTAAGATTAGACTAAACCTCGTGACAGTGCTCTGGGTGAATCAGGATGTTTTCCATTAAGCAAGTGTGTGTGTGTGTGTGTGTGTGCGTGCACAGGCACATGTGGATCAGGAGCGTGCGTGTGGCCTGCAATGAGCAGACATTCACTGTTCTGATTCATTGTGAATGCAGTTTGTAAACAGCACATTCTTTTCTCCCGCCTCAAGCTTGGAGAAACGACGGAGTGCCAGCTGCCAACACAAGCACAGGGCATCATCACGCACATCGGATTGCAGGCCTCATGGAACAGATAAAACCACCTTACACTGACAAAAACTAATCCTAGTTAGTACACAGCTCAGTTTTGTTTATTCTGTTCTTTGTGCAGTGCTTGCTAATAATAATAGCATTAATGAGCATTATTATTGAATTGATATCACACCTAAAAGCCTTCTTTTCTGTTAACTACTGTGTCCCATTGCCCGAGACCAGCCTTCTTATACAACAGTGCTGCTGAAAAGGGGTTAATTCATTTTCTACAATAACACTTGGACAGTAATTCTAACATGGTATCATTTCTATAATAACAACTTACAGAGGGACTTGTGTGGCAGTCCACCTAAACCAATAAAAACATCTGTGTAGTTATTGATATGGTGAAGCTTTCTGTAAGGAGAAGTTTATTTAACATTTGTGGAAGGAGTTTCCAGTGTCAGCGCTTTATAACCATCAGAGGTAAAGCTGTAACTTTTAATTGTATGGCAGTCTGTAAAATTGAGAGCTTTGCGTTTTCTCAGTCACATGACAAGCTGGGTTTTTGTTTTATTGCCTTTAACATAGAGAGGCTGGCGAAGGAATGACTGTTTACTGCTGTAATGGAACTTATAACAGCTTAAAAAGTATGACTTTCTTTTTATTTGGAAAATTGCTATGGTATAAGAGAGATAAACAGATTTGGACATTCCGTAACAGGAAAATAATAAACCGTGTTTCATGTCGGGCTGTATTACACCACTCCATCATTGATTATTTTCCTGTAAAAGCATGTCCCTAAAAGCATGTTCATTCCTTACATACCAATACATGTCTGATAAAAAACAAACCCTTCTCTTCTTTGTTGTCGTCATCTGATGAATTTGAAGTTATCAAAATATAGCATTTGTATAACTGATATAACTACCCGTAAGTGCAACTATGATCATTATTTATGATTATCTATAAAAAAAATATTTTATGATTTATGATTTAAAATATTGGAAAATAATTTTTAGTATTGTTGCATGTAAAAAAACTTCAAGGATAGAATATAAGGGTTACGATACATGCAGCTCAGTGTGTTTTACAGTATATATGAAGAAAAAAGAATATTATTTATTAAATAGAAAATAATGCATAAAATAATAGTTAGGAAAATGTAAGGCAAATAATAAAGATGGGAAACAAACATAAAAAGAGTGTTAAAATAATAATAACATTTATTGACAGTTACCATAAATGCTAAGGTTTAAACAGTGGATTTAGATTATTTATTTACAATCAATCATAGAACATACTTGTACTTTATTTTTCTTTTTTGACTCAAGTCTCAGAAAAGTCTTTAATTTTCTTTATTTTTAGATTTTAGGCTCATAAAAGCCTTCTCCTTTTCTTATGCTTTATTTTTTACTTTTGGGCTGTTCAGCAATCAATTCTCAGTGAAACTAGTGTAGCAGGGTTAAAGCTTTTGCACCGCACACTTTGATTTAGCTGAGTGAAGGATTCAAAAACAAAAACAAAAACAGAAAGACATGCAAGTAGGCAAGATGAACAGGACATGTGCAGGTTAATATAACACCACTCTACACAAGTACCCCATAAAACATTTGCATAACTTGTTTTAATGTGTTTGGAAAAAATTGTGCAGTCGCTTTGTGAAGATACCTCAGCATGGAAACTTTTATGTAGGTGGTCTCTTTCCACCCATCCAGTTGTTTACTTCGCTCTTCAAGGGATCACAGCTGAGACAAACAGACAAAAAAGACAAGTGTCTGGTTTCACAACCGCACACAATGGCCTTGACACACCTTCTCTCTTTTAACGCACATGTGCACATATAAACACTTTTGTTTAATACTATACACACACACAACCACAGCCATACCTGCACACACAAACTGATGCATTTGATACTGCCGGGTAATTAACAGCAGAGCAGCAACGGAGCTCAGCCCATGATCTCATTCCTCCACACCCATCCCCCTGGCCCTCCTTTCCTGACACTTACCTGTCTTCTCCTGCCAGTCTCCTGCCATCAGATTGGGCTTGGTGTGTGTTTACATGACAGATTGGGCCCCAGTGGGAACCTTAATTGCATCATTTCATGGATGCGAGTCAGCGTACCGGCTTACAGGCAGTAAACATGAGTGGAGGACCAAGGCTTTTGATGGAGCTTATGTTCTAGCCAACACATAAAAACCATGCTTGCTTGGGTTGGATCATCTGTTGGCTGTGTTCAGAGTGTGAATGTGGCAGCGTGATGGATGTAAATTGGGAAAGTGCCATGAACCAGATGGTATAAGGTGTAGAAACCATGGTTGGTATAAGGAAGTTAATTTGGGTAAGCAATGCATTAAATGGCATACACTGCCTTACTAACCTTTTTTTGTTGTTAAATAATAGTATTACTTTTAGCCCTGCAATGGACTGGCATCGAATCCAGGTATTTCTGCGTTTTAGCTAATGTTCCACCATGATTTACAGGATCCATTGTGACTCAGACCAGCATAAAGGTGGAATGAGGAGGAACCATGGTGAAAAAGACAAAGAAGAACCCAAAGTTTACGGTTTTAAAATGCTGCTGAATGCTTGATTCTGACTGGTTGGATGTAAGATGTTCATTAAATTTCTAGAACAGCAGCAGTGACAGCAGTTCCAGAGATTAAGCAAATTCTGCTATTGGTTTCAAAGTAACAGTTTAGACAGGGACTTATATAGTGGACGCTCACATAAATGGATTGAACAAACATATATAATCATTGATACGATGAAATTTGGAGCATGGTGGTGCAGTGGTTAGCACTGTCACCTCACAGCTAGAAGGTTCTAGGTTCAAACTTGGCAGCTGACTGGGGCCGTTCCGTGCAGAATTTGCATGGTCGCCCTGTGCCTGTGTGGGTTTCCTCCAGGTTCTCCAGTGTCCTCCTACAGTCCAAAGACACTCAGATTAGTTCAGCTGGCTAGTCTAATTCACCCATAGGTGTGAATGGCCATTTGTCTCTTATGGATTGGTGACCACCTTTTTTAGCATTTACGGGAGGAGTCTCCAGTATCAGAATTGGTAAGGGTCAGAAATAAAGTTTTCCAAAACAGGATAAAGGGGTTCGATTATTCCAGTTTCTCTGAAACATGACAAGCTGCATTTTTTGCCCTATTATCTTCAAGAGATAGAGAAAAAAAGAGAGGGAACAGCCGGATAACTGCTTTAATGTAAATGATAACAGGAACTTGCTTTGTTCCACATCGTCAAACTTAACTTTAAATTGTTAAAAGTTTTATGCAATGTTATTCTTTAATAAGTAAAAAAAAAATGTTTGGCAAATTACAGTGGTGCAAAAAAAAAAAAAGAAAAAAAAAAGAATAAAACACTTCAGGATGTGCTGTTAGTGGAAATGAATCAACTTCATTGTGGTAACAGTAACCCAGCTTTGTGTCAGGTCACACGTCACCCCATTGTTGATTATTTTCTGATAACACCACACCACCAAATGTTTATGCGTTATAGATCATTGTATGGTTTTTATTCATGTTCATGATGGACGCTTATAATTCTACAAGGAACTGTATAGAAAAAATGTAATAAATAGCTTGGTTAAATCCATCTTATCTCAATGTTTAGGTTATTGTTCTTCCATTCTAAAGTCTTTTATCTCTAGTAAGGTTCATTTAAAACGTCAAAAGGCACAAATTTGTTCGAGTCCTAGGCTTCCTCAGTGAGTGTGTACTGACAGGAGTATCAGAATTCCTCGTTCACGGCCACACACACTGCAGCAGTAGTCCTCAATGACTCAGTCACGTAAACACATGAAGTAACAGAATACGCAGCGCAATCAAGGCCGTGACAAGACCAGATACAGAACCGAGGGACTGTCATGCAAGGAAACTACATCAGCTGTTTACTCAATCCTTTTCGAACCATATCAATACAATTAGACAGTTGTGACCATTATTTTAAATGATTATACCTTATAAATTAAAAAAAAAAAAAATCAAGGCTAATGAGGACTTTTCGTGCGAGGTAGATGGACCTGAATAAATCAGGAACAGAGAATGAGTACAAAGTCATAATTGTTTTCGTTTCTTGGTCATTGTTTTTAAACCATTATGCATAAGAATAACTTCTGTACATGTACAAAGAATTGTAACATACCTCTATCATACCAGCCATCCAAGTCAGAGAAATATTTAGTATACAGACTCGTCGTGTTTACCCAGTGCTGGGTTACACTGTTTATTAAAGATATCCAGACAAGGGCCCTTTGGGGGACAGAAAGAAAACCATTCCAAATGAAAAGAAATGATTCATGCCACAGATAACACATAAACTACAACGTACCCCATCACCCTGGCTCTCGCTGTTTCAGTTGGCTCCAAACACTCAACAGACAACCAGGCATCGTGCGACTCTCTGAACACATTGTGGTGGCTTCGATGATGTGGGTGGTCCTCATCTGTTATGATAACGAGCACTCAATCTGATTGATATCTGGTGATATTCCCCGGGTGATGTGTTATATTTATTTGAAGAATTTAATTAAACACTGTCAGTCTGGATGGCGAAACCGCAAACGGTCATTTAGATCCTTCGTATCTTTGTGTGCTATAAACTCAACTCATATGAAGCCTGTTTGGATTTGGCGTGTACCCCTGAAATCTGACCGCGTTTGTTTCCCCGAAATCTGCACCTTGTGGAAAGGTGGAAATGGAAAGTTTGCGCGATTGAGGTCACTTCGATCTTCTTCGGGTATTCGTAGCATGCAGTGTTAAAGGTTTTAGTTCTGGATTAACATTTTTGAAATACTGCTCTAGCGTCCACCTTGGCCTGCTTGGCGTCCTCTGAACGTCTCTCTGTGCACTGTACGTTGATGAAGAAGAAAAAAAAAAGTCTCGCTGGAAATTTGGCCAGTGACGCACAAGAAATGAGACACTTCCCAGCACTGAGCCACAACAGACACCAGGGGCACCTACGTAAAGCAATAGTTTGTTTGCACAGAGAAATATTCTCTGATATATTTGCAGCAGGATGCTAAAATATTTATGTGTGCTGGACACTGTGTGCACACTGAAACCTCTCAGTGTGTCCTTGTACCTGTTGTGGACACAGTTTCAGATAATCTGTGCTCAGTCATGCATAGTAACAGCCAAGCCAGGTGTGAAAATCTGAGTCCACAACCAAAAAAAATGTTATTTCATTAAGAAAAAGCAAAGAAAATAAATATTGTCCAAAAAACACGCAGAAAAATTATATTTCAAGAATTACAATTTGACACAAGTAAAACGTATAATTGTTGATGGGGTGTTTTTTGTTTTGTTTTGTTTTGTTTTGTTAGGAAACAAAAAAACCTTATTTAACAATGTTTTAACAATTGAATATTTACGGAAGGAGTCTCTGGAGCCAGCACTTTGTAATAGCCGCGGACCTTTGTAAAGTTCCCCAGCACAAAACAGAGACATTTCATACTTTCCGGTTTCTCTATAAAATGTCAGGTTGTGTTTTTTGAGCGAGAGAGAGAAAGAAAGGGAGAGAGAGAGAGAGAGAGAGAGAGGCCGATGAGAGAACGACTGTTTATTGCTTTATAATGTAAGTGATAACAGGAACTGACTTGTCTCTCTGACATTCCACAACATCAAATCTAACTTTAAACCATTAAAATGCACGATGTGCCATTCGATAATAAATTAACCATTGTTATTGCTTGCAAATCGTTGTGGTATAATGCACATATGTGGTATATGCAGTTATATGAAAATGATATGCTACGGGCTAGATTTACTAACAGTTTACAGCATGCACAAATCCTCTTTTGCTGCTAAAAACAACTGTCAGGATTTACTACAGACATGCAGTGAAAACTTTAAGACGTGATATGTATTTGTAGGAGTTTCCCTTTGCAAAATCAGGGGGAGGAGAGTATTTAAAGAACATGTTTTACTAAGGTTTGCGTGAGTCAATTTCCTGCTAATTGCACCATTATTGAACAACAAAAACAGCATATCTTAATTTTGCAATGTTGAGATGTTGAGAGCGTCAGAGAGACACTGCACGTGAGTGCACAGGTGTCTGCCAGCACACAGAGCGCACACAGTATAGATTTTTGTTTGCTCGGATGAATATTTTCTCTTCAAAATATACTTAACGTGCTTACGAAAGTCCCACTGCGCACTCAGGAATGAGGCACAAAAAACAGAGCATGTGATAGAAGGACGCTAGTTTTCTCCACTTGTGTTAATTTAATTGGAATGCAAGAGGAAAACGTTATCAAAAACATATTAATTGCCGAGGCATGGTTTTTCGTACCTGCTTGCAATCCTGTGCTAATTGGTAGATTGCTTTGCTCATTATTAAAATGAACTGTATTCATTTATTTGCAGCTTGTCAGCAGATCGCCCACAGAACTAGCCGCTCCCACTGGTGCCTATTTTTAATTGCTGCCTCACGCTAATTCGCCCTGCTCCTTGGTGTGATGCTTTGTTGCATCACACATGGATTATTTACATGCAATCTGTCATGTGCTATTATTTAATAAATACACCATGACATATCATGCTTTCCATCCAATTACACTTACACGCAACTTACGTGTTGTGGAATGTCCATGGAACAAGTTTGTATCTGTTATCACTTACAATTGTATGCAAAAGTTTTGGCCAAATTACATATGTCATTTATTTTTGAAGTGAAAAAAAGTAAACACAACCTTGGCAGAAAAGTCTCTGTACTTGCTTAAGGGATTTTCACCCACATATTCTTCCATCTTGGGTCATTTTGCATGCACAGGATACTTCAGATCTGCCTACATATTTTCAATGATGTTAAAGTCAGGGTCAGTGAAGGCCACTCCAAAAACCTGACCTCACCTTTCTTTTAGGTTTAGATCATTGTCAGTCTCTTTAAGCTTTAGTTTCTTTATGAACTGTCTCACTTTTGCTTCTAGAATTTGCTGATATTTACTGGAATCTATCCTTTAATCTACATGTGCATTGTTTCCTGACACTGTTAGGCTGGTCGCACCACTCCTGTGACAGAGGAACCTTCCATCAGCTCCTGAGTGTCATTGAGGGTTTTGCTTTGCCTTTCAGACAAGCAGTCCTAGCAGAGAATTTTCTTGTTCTTCCTGATCTTGCCTCGACTCCGACAGATCCCCTTAAGTGTCATTTATTAATGACAATTCAGACTGTGGAAATGATGATCTGGAAGTGTTTTGATATCTTTTTATAGCAATTCCCTTGTTTTGTAGGCTCAATTAGCTTCATTTTCCAATCCTCAGTCAGCTGCTTAGAGGAGCATGTGCTTGTTGAATGTTGGCGCAAAGTTTAAAGAATTAGAATATTTATAATGCTCCGAAAAGTTGTTATTCCTGACATGCCTAAAGAGTCCTAATGAGTCTATTAAGGCCTAAGGAGTTAATTAAGTTTTGAGACTTTGCAGCTGGAAGGGTGTCCAAATGATTGCACATGCCACAATTAGCATTTTACTTGTTTCTTTTTTTAAAGTTCATCAAATGTAAACTAACTGCGCATGAACATTTGCAGAAAATGTTTACAAGATGGTCACATAATTTCTGCCATATAAAAACATTGCTTAGTTCTGCCTTTTTTTCCCCTCTCAATTTTCTTGCAATTCCAACTTTTTTTTTCTTCTAATTGTGACTCTTTTTCTTGTGGTTGTGACTTTTGCTCATAATTCTGACCATATTTCTTGTAATTGCGACTTTATTTCTCGCAATTCTAATTTTTTTCTCGTGATTGTGACTTTTTTAGCCAACAGGCAGGGTCACCACCTCTGCTGTGTGTTAGCCTGAAAGATTTACACATTGAAAATGAAAATAGATGTAATCATAGAGGACTATTTTAAGCGTTTTATCACAAACTGTGGGATCCTGTTGTTACTGGAAGAATCACGTGGTAACAAACCAAGGCTCTGATCCCTGGAGAGAACTGTCTAGCAATCAGCTTTGGTGGAGATGAAACCAAACAAGATTGTCCCTGCGTATGTTGTTTCTATGGACACGATAATGAACGCATTAATATAAACCTTTGATTTACCTTGTTGTAGGAAAAAACCCAAGTCTTGCATCTTTTTTTTTTCTTTTTTACTTAAAACATGCTATACATTTTAATAAACATAATGATACTTTTGGGAAGACACCAAGATAGCCCTAGTTTTATTTACAATACATGATCAAATTCTTCACGTGAACAGAACAAACATTGCAGACAACTTAAATAACTTTATGGCATAACTACTTAAATAATGTTGTAAAACAAACAAACAAACAAACAAACAAAAAAAAATGGGTTACTCTATTCACACGACACCTTCCCAGCAGCTCCAATGCAAGTTTCACATTAAGTGCTAATATTACAGAATAGACTTACAGCATAGATTCCTTACATTTACGGAAAGCAATGGAGTCAGTTTCACATCGAAGACAACATACCGTTGTTAGTGTACCTCTTCAAAAAAAAAAAAAGTAACACTGTCAGCAACATGGAGATTGGGGAAAAAGGGTGACTAATGACACGCTTTACTAAATAACACATTCGATCCTGATTTATGAAAACAAATGAGAGGCAAATGTTTCTCTGAGTAAATGTAGCAGAGGAAATTTTTATCTCTTTGGCTGCATTTGAAGTAAATTAGTCATATTTTACTGGTCACTTTCTGTGCCGTGTGTATCTAGTGGTGGTCCATAGTGTACAAAATTCAAATTCAAGTTCAACAGTGATGAATTAATGCAAATATGGACTCAAAACAAGGTATTTATATTATATAAGTACAAAATCAGGTT
>JAQMYM010000038.1:1430733-1476593 GCA_030014255.1 Parauchenoglanis ngamensis | reverse complement strand
ATATATGTGTCAAATCTGTTTACATTGTCAGCTTGCGATGGGGGGAACCTCTAATCAGTCAGGATAATTACACAGTCTTTTGCAATGTGGAATGTTCCATTGGCGGTATCATTCATTTTATTGGTGACTCATGCTTAGAGTATACGATTACACATTCTCCTGTTTCTGCCTTCAGGCCTCTTTTACACATACTCTCAGTACAATGGGTCATTATCAAAAGAACAACACTGACTTGCATCATTTATCAATATTAAATCACCTTTTTTTTTTTTTATAAACGTCTTCTAATAATCTCACGATTGGATGAAAATTCTATGCACAATGTAGAGAAATCCAGATAGGTTTACGATATTTTACTTATTCCTACGAATGAAAAAGAAATGCGAGAACATACACAATGTGAATCCATAGGCTTAATGTAAAACTGCTCTCTAGTAATACTCTCCCCTGTCATATATTATTACACTTAAAAAAATAAACCTTCCTCTATTGAAACAATAGTAATACTATATTACTTTGCAAAGCTAAGTAGTACTTATCTTAGTACGGTACTATCAGAAATGTACAGCACTATGCTTGTTCCCTTTTGACACTGTTAATTGACCATTCAGTGACTGGAGAAAAAAAAAAAAAAAAGACACATGGATCTTTGACGAATAAATAAAAAGATCCCAGTGAATGATGGTAATCTATTATTCGTTAATATTATATTCTTTTATACTCGTGGCAGTGTTACTAGCTTAAAAAAATACTGCTGTGAAAATGGTCTTACATACAAGATTTATACAAAGCTAGCTTGTTTCTTTGCTGAAGTTCAAACAGGAACAACAAAACGTACACACACCTAATGAAATGTATGTAAATCTATGATACATTATTTATATCGAAAGCAGCGTGCATGGTCATGAAAATCTGTAGAAGCATCGGAATCAAAGTGACTGAAACATTCTTGATTTGCAAACTTTTTCCTTATACAAAGTACACACCGATTGCAGCTGTCTTCAGGTTTGAGTGGATTTGTTTTACTAAGACTTTTCTGCAAGAGTTATTATTGGCGTAGACCAAAGTTTAAATAGACTGGCATCAAGTCCCAACTAATTGACTCCAAGAATATTGCTGGAATCACACCGGCATTATTTATTGTCACCAGTTCCTATTTTCAATCTTGATGATGAGTGGGATAAACTGAGTTTTATCAAATGAATAGATACAACATTCTGTTCGCACATCTATATATTTTTTTTATCATATTGGTTACTCGGCTAAGCCTTTGGTGTGAGGTTAAGGATCCAGGAACATCGTGACTTCCTGTGGCGTGTGTCAGTCAGGTAGACTGTCCATTTGATTTCCCAGAGTTAGCATTGATTTTATAGATTTGTCTTTCATTGACCGCACAATTGGCATGCCATGTGCAGGTTTTATACAGGCTGTCCAAACTGAGCGTAGATTGTGAGTCCAGTGATTTGAGGCATCTGAAGGGTCCGTTTCACTGGCAAACCTTAAAAGCATGAATAAGGGCTGATTCCTGATGTATAAACAGCAAATATATAGCTAAAGCACTGAGTGCTGGACCCTTTTGCATTGTGTAAGGGCTTCTCTTGGACACCTACTTGTATCGCTATATGTATATGGATGTGTAATGCGATGCATTGGACAGTGCTTGTATATCAGACACGTGTAGTAAAATATGCAAATATAATTCTGAACCAATGTTATTTGCACTGAATCGTATTTGCAGTGTGGGATCTTCGTCAATAACTTAAGAAGAAGAAGAAAATGGAACCTGCTGGAACCATGTGGTTCAGCCAGGCAACAATTTGAATGCATCAACCAAATTTGGGAGTAAATGCCAGCATTAGTTGACCAATGATGGTCCACCACCTGGGCAGTTGGTGATGATTGTGGTAATGAAGATGGGATGCAGTTGGAGTTTGGGGTGTCGGAGTCCTGAAGGCAAACCCTCAAAAATGCCTCCTTAAAGTTCCGCCTTCAGACTGGAGTAGAGGAGCTCAGTCTCCTTGCCATATCTAGACAATGTAACTGGTGAGGTCCAGCAGATATGATGTCATGTCAATGATGTGATCCAAAATGCCATCTTTGTCCCGATCCTCTTGTGCGCCTTGCTCTCCTTTCTCACACTGCGCCCCAGAGAAGCCTTCTTTACAGAAGCACTTGTTGGGTTCAATACAGACACCACCGTTTCGGCAAGCAGGTTCACACTTCGCTGTGAAGGATGAGCAGCAGACTTTATGATTTCCCCACGTCTTGGATCTAACACCAGTATTGATAATAGTATGTAAGGGTATTTGTGAGTTTGTTTGTGTCTCACCTCTTAAGCAGAAGGGACCCTCCCAGCCGTTGTTGCAGCAGCATTTGCCGGTGGGAGTGCAGTGGCCATTTCTGCATTCCCGAGAACAGGAGCTGCTCAGCATCTCCGGAGGTTCTACCGGCCGCCGGCATTCCTTAGGTACCTGAGGCCTGTAGGAACATCGTACACTGTTTACCACTCTGTCACTACAAACCATTTCAACACAAGAAATGAGCTGTTAAAATTAGCTGTAGGATTAGGTTCCTCCCAGACCCAGAGTTCTCAAACCTGATTGGTTAGAAGGTACTGACCAATTTTCTGTAACAACATCTCTGACAGCATTACAGCTGAAAATCACAGGTTAATCATAACATGCTCATTCTAATACATTGATGTTTCTATACCAACAGCTTACAGGTAGTGGACACATCCCATAACCTAAAGCTAATAATAAACCAATCAGAAAACATGTTGCCGGTGCAGCAGATAATCATTGATATGGTGAGGAGAGGTTTACTAAGCACTTTTGAAAGGAGTCTCCAGTGTCAGCTCAGTCAGAGGTAAAGCTATAACTAAGTGTTCCAGGAATTTGTGCTTTGCGGTTTTTGGCAACATGAATGGGCAATTTTTGTCTTATTAACTTCAAGCGGGAGAAAAAAGTGATGCTGAAGTAAGGAATAACAGGAACTAACCAACTTCAGGATGTGTTGATATTGGAAAATAATCAACTTCGGGGTGGTAAGAATAACTCCGCTTTTTGTCAGACTACATCACATCCCCATCATTTACTATTTTCCTATAACAACACACTGCCAAGTGCTGTATTAATTACTTAAGCAGTGATGAATACACACCCTGAGGCACATATTGATCAGGGTGGTTACACATCCCACTGTCTCAACATGTGAAAACATGCAAGCATGGAAAGAAAATTATTATTGCTAGCAATGAAGACTTCATATGATGGATGACGGCACGTTTCTTTTGGCCTAGCAACATCTGGAAGTAGAAACAGTACCGTTTTGTGTGTAATGGGGCTCGGAGGCGAAACCTCGCCATCACGCTGAGTAGCTACTAATGAAACTGTGAGAGCTGCAGCTCTTCAAACAACCTAATGCCTCCACACACCGGCTAATGAGGCAGGCGAATCTCTTCAAGGCTGTCTATTACTGAGCGGGCAGACCTGTTGACATACCCAACAGGCACACACATACACACACTCGCACACTGTAATTGGACTCTGCTGAAGCAGTGACTATGAGGAACAGGCTGAAGAGCACTTAGTTAGTTCACATCCTGTGTGTTTCACTGGGAGTGGTGCCTGGGAAAGTGAGGTGGCCAGCATGTGAGGAAAGTGGAAATCTGAAAGCAAGCCACCATTTGGGCTTTTCTCTACACGTTAGTGCTCCACTGGCTCTTATGTGACAAAACGTTTAAGAATCCTTCGCATGAGAAAGAGTGTTGATTACTGATGATATTAAAATGTATACGAGAGGAAAGATAATTCCCTTTGGTATGTTTTAAGCTTTTGGGTTGAGGAATTTATGACTTAAGTATATATATATATATGTGTGTGTGTGTGTGTGTGTGTGTGTGTGTGTGTATGTGTGGGATGCTGGAACCAGCCTGACAACCTCAGTGACTGATGGCAGGAGTAGGGTGGTAACAAGGGGCTTCTGGCAGGCTGTATTCGAAGGGTGGGGTGGGGTGGGGTGGAGGGGATCGGAAGGGGGTAGCAGGGGGTAGTTCCCATGCTTCCCACCGCTGCTTTCACCACCCGCATCAACTCTCCCCTTTCTCTCATCCGCGCTCTTTTTTTTGTGCTGTTGTGACAGGCTGTACGTTGTTAAAACAAAAAAAAAGAGGGAGAGAAATAAGGGAAAAGAAACTGAGATGGAGGGTGGAAAAGAAAGAGCAAGAGAGGAAGAGAAAGGAGAGAAAGAGGTGGTTCCCCAGAGGATTGGGCTAACGCCGTTAATGATGCGGGGGTCAGCGCAGCTACTAAACAGTTTGCATTACTGGCAGGGTGGCCGTGAAAACAACACCTGCTGCTGCAGCCCTTGACAAAGGCAGCTGGGTCAACAGGCACTGTGGGAATGTATCAACTCTGGGAGGCCACTTGCATAAAACACAGACTGATAAATTAAAGGAGGGCCATGGCTTATTAGTTTAAGGCCTTCCTGGAGCCTGTCGTTCCTCTGTGCTGAATAGGAGGCTGAACATATCAGCTGCTTGGATGCTCTTTGTCCGGCTCTCTGAGTATCCTGATCCTAGTTCAGATGGGAAACTTACAGTAAAGTACCTACAGCACTAAGGGTCCTGTACACCACGAGTCTCTAACAACAAGATTCGAAGTGGCGATAAAATCACTGACAAATGAAATGCATATTAAGAGTGGAAAACTCTCAGTGCCTCACAATTCATTTTGGCTTTTGACTCATTATGATCTTGATTTGTTTATTTCAGTAATCTAAATTAGGCATTTTCTAGTATGACCACTTGGTGCATTTGAAACATTTTCATTATTTAAATCTATTACGAAAAACACAAACTCTACATTCACGATATTAAGTGACAAGCCACTCATCTATCTTGTGGCTTGTAGCGTGTGGGTGTGCACTGTCAAACTTATTTTTTCCCACTGAGTACTGCAAGTAGTAGCTATATAGTGTATATAGCTTTTAAATCTTCTAAATTAATAGATAAACACAAAATAAAGCCCTAATTAGTTTGGAAATTGGTTATGTGCTAGGTTTCATGCTAGCTTTATTTCCAGGTTAGCAAAGCAAGCTAACTGTTATTAGCTATGCTCACTTACCAGAGGAACCAATGGTTTCTGGTATTCCCTTCCCGTCTTTATTTTTCTTCGTAATGTCTCTAAACACCTTGAATGAAATGTCACGTATACCGTAACAGCAAAGTGGGAACTAATTGTTCATAGGAACTAAAGTTATGAGTGAGGAACAGAAGAACTACACAAGTCTAACTGCTACTAGACTGACCTGAGGAATCACTTGAGCCAGTGTTTGGATTTGTTACTTTAATGGATCATATTTAATTGGTATAGATTAAGAAAAATATCAATTCAAATTGTTATATTGTTGCTGTAATCATGGCTCAGTCTCTAGCTTTGTATGCAGAAAATGAATGGACATAGGGATAGTGGGTTGTGTGTAGTGTTAATTTTTCATCAAATTTGCCATTTTTAAATACTCCATACATAAAACTGTAAAAATGATGCAGAATCCTTCATGACAGACCCTATGAATGGATTATCTTTCCTCATTGCCACTGAGAATCCAACAGCAAAACAATAAGCACATACAAAAACCTAGGAGTCCCACAGCATGTGCATTTTTTCTCAGAAGACAGTTTTACTTCCTGTGATTTAACTTGGTGAATTTGACAATAAACAGTGGAGTTATCCAAGCAGTGGGGTGTACTGTGGGAGTAACGTACATCGTCCATGCCAGAATGAGCTTCGTCACGCTGCTCACTGCAGTCCCTCTATCCTTTTTTTGTCATCTCTCACTATTGTCCGGCAGTCTTTGTGAGTACATTGTGTCAGAAAAATTTACTGTGTATTGTAGCTGTAGGCCATTCAGTGACACTGCAAAGGGGCTTTGTCAAAGGGAAGGACGTGGTGGAGAGTTTGTGAGATTTAGGGGACAAAGTCAAATAAAAGGGTCTTTGGTGAAGAATTGGGGGTTATAGAACCAGAAAATGTGAACAGTTTTTTAGACGTATTTGTATCCTACTTCTTCTTTCACACATCCCTGGCTTTCTCGCTCACTTGTGCACACACACGTGCATACCTCCTAGCCTCTAGAGAAAGGCCTGAAGTGATTTGTGGCTTCCATAACGAAAGTACTTCATTAAAAGGCCTCTAAAAAGCCCATTCAGAACGCAAGAGCTCAGCTCTGAAATCCAATACACTGAAAGGGCGAAATCTGCATGAAACGTATGCTTTATATACTATGTTTTACTTTACAGTATGCTCCAAGGCTCCATTGTAAGGTTTAGTCACCAAAAAGGACCCACCACAGCCAGCTGAATGCTTATTAGGAGTTTAGAATTACCTTTTTTTTTTTTCGGTTTGCAGATTTTGTGAAATTGTGTTGGTTTGTAATTAACTAAATTAAGAAAAATATTTCAACAGCGGGAAGGTAAACTTGATACTTGAGGAAACTTGAGCAAAATGTCTAGGCTTTCCACAGCTTCTGACCTAATAGACTGCCTACCGGGCTTAAAGGGGAGAATCACCTTTCAATTTATGAGCTGTCAGAAATGGAATTAAAGGGTTTTTCTTGCTCAGTGGGGATGTCCTTGATGTCAAAAGTGCAAGTGGACATTCTCATAAAGCACTCAGCACATCTAAATACCATCTACTCAAATTTCGTTTTTTGGTGCTTACTAAAAATCATTTCCAGTCACAGCTATAGGATTATATGGCGTTCTGTGGTCATGTGGATCGATTGAGATAAGTCGAGTAAGCAAGTCGATTGACAAAAGAAAACTTTTGTGCCATTGGGGCATTGTAAAAATCCCTTGGTCTGGGTCGAGGAGGATCTGAAGCCTATTCCAGGAACACTGACTTTTTACTATTTGACATTAGTGAACTGCTAAACAAAGGTGGATGGACATAGTCACTCTGTTGTAACATGTTTATCGAAAGATCTTGGATGTTTGATTTGATATGATACATTCCCCCCACATGTGGCGAAAAAACAACACAGTGAATCGAAATCAAAACATGATGTGTTTGTTTTGAAGCCCTTCAATTCTGACAGATGCAAGACCAAAACACAGAACCTCTACAACGTTATGAAGTTACAGGTACATCAGTGCAAGACCACCCGTCATGATAGTTTAAATGAGGTTAGTGGTGTGAACCTCTCTCCGTCAAGATCCCCCAAACTAACAGGGGTGTGTAAATCAGCACACCCAACACCATTGTTTCTACAGACTAAACAACCCCAATCAATCATGGAAAGAATTGTTCCTTGGAAAAAATTGCCAGAAAACATAAATAAAAAAAGAGAGTGTGAGGGGCCTGGGCAAGGAGGAAACATCTGTTACATAATTAATTGTGTTAGACTTGGGTGGCACTGTCTAGTAATATTTACAAAAGCACTGGTTCTGATTGTATTTTTAACAAAAAAAAAAAAGAAAATGATTCAAAAATTCAGTTTTGGTATATGTTTAATTTAGGCAGAACCATATTTTCTTTAGCATCTAGAGAATTCTCACCTGCTAAAAGAATGTCCTAATGAATAAGACATAGTGTAGAAGCAAGTAAGATGAAATGATTTGATCATTAGCATGTCCCTTATAATATGTTTGATGCAAACAATTAAAAAAAAGCAAAATAACCAGAAAAACAAATTATGCTACATTTTCAGTAATGACGATGCTTTCAGCAGAGAAGCGGTTCATGCCTGGTCTATTGGTCATGTCAACGTGAGAACATCAAGACCCTTGATGGTATATGGTTGGATTTTGGGGTGGAATCTGCTCTGAACACACCTTGACATCTGAATGTTCTCTGCTGTTATAAGGAAAACATCCCTCCTGTTGATGACAGGTGCGTAAGTCTCGTCAAAGCTCGGAAAATATCCCAGCAGACCACACATGCTCCCCAGTTAACCAGTGATGCCTGAACTGCCCTGACAGTGTTGGTGTTAGAAACACATTACACTAACATTTGGAAATGGTATGCTTACTCTCCAATTATGGCTGAGGTTTGTGTTGGCTGAGGCCGGCAGTTGTGTGATGATTTGTTTAAAGGGGCACAGTCCTTGTGTGTGTATGCAAGAGAAAGAAAAAGAAAGAGTGAGAGTATGATGTACTTTGAGCTAAAGAATGTAAAAAAGCTATGATAATTCCAAGCTCTCATTCCTCTCTTCTTGTTGTAAGACTAATATGCAGACCATCGCTGAAAATGAGTGGTGGACAGAAACCAGAGTCTTATTTCACAAGACAATAATTTGACATTACATCACGGGGATGTTGAAATGGTCCAGGCTTGCATTAGTGGAATGAAGACAGAGGAATTAGTGCTGAATATTGCTGACTATGTTGATTTAAAGCAGATTTTTTGTCTATGTAATCTACTACGGATGGTCCCTTGCTTCCATTTCTAATTCTATGCCGTCATTAGATACCGAAACTTAGCATTGTGAAAAGTATTCATTCATTCATTCATTCATACACCTTCAGTAACCGTTTTATTTTGGTCAGGATCGCAGTGGATTCCGAGTCTCAGGAATACTGCTCATGAGGCAGGAATATACACTTTGGATGGGATGGCGGTCCATCACAGCACACCATGCATACACCTATTCACCCCAAAGAATAGAATTGTCATTTCATTTCCTGGCCTTTTTTGGAAATGGGAGGAAACCAGAGAACCTAGATTAAGTCCATGGAGAGAACATGCATAGAAACACCACACAAACAGTAACCTAAGCTCAGGATTAAAACCTGTAGCTGTTCTACCTGCTGCATCACTGTCCTACCTTGTACCTATAAGGTTACTTTAATATTTATAAAGAGCTTGGTTAGCTGGTTGAGGTGTGTCCAGAAGTGTGGCAATACGTTCAGCAGGTTAGTGGGTCTTAGGAGATTTCTACCATCTAGGTACAAGAGTGGAAGGAACTTTGTAATAATAAAACTTCCTGTACCTTTTAGGGTCCACCAGCTTGTAGAGCCTCCCACTGCGTGACTGCATGGCTAAGCTTTTGCTGGACGCCAAGATGTAGACCTCACCTGGTGAAAAATTTTGGGAAACCATGAGGGTGTTATGAGTACAAGGCTTGCTTTATCTACTATGTCAGGACCCCAACATTGTTCTTGGACTACCCCCTGTCCTGCATATTTTATGTTTTTCTTGTTCCCAGGACACCTGATCCACCTGTGACCAAGTCAAATAAAAGTCTTCCCTCTACCACGTTCCTGTGGATCAAGGACCAAATGGATCCTTAGAATTGGCGTTTTGTGAGTTCTGTAGCTTGCAAAGCTGCATTTTGCAAGTAACTTTTTGACCTCAACTTTGTGCTTGAATCCCTTTCGTGTCTGTGCACTAAAAGGTATCTCGCCCTTCCTTGCAGCCCTCCAGTGCTTGGATGGCAAAAGGATAGTGCCTTCATTTACTTTTACTAGGCATGTGGAACAAGTACTTCATATTCCTCTGTGATAAGAGGTCAAGGGGGATTGTACAGTATGATGGAACACAGACTTGCTGTGAGTCACTTGGAGGTTTGATTTCCAGCGAGGCCTGCAATCCAATCCCTATGTTCTGACATGGAGGAACTTCATCATTGAACTCGGCATATGGTCCAGATAAATGACCATTCTAGAGAGTAGAGAGACTGTTATCATTGGGCCTGAGGTTAAATTTGTGGTTTGGTTGGGGAAGGTAATTGCAAATGGAAACCTTAGTCACTAACAAATCATTCTGACCTTTGAACCTTGGCTGTATCTTCTGTCAGCAACAAGAGAGAGAGGAAGTCATGTGTCAGGAAGTTAAAGTACTCTGTCATAATGGAATGTGCCAGGGAGGAAAGGTATTGCGGATTACGAGTTGGAGTTGGTTTTCCACTGTGGCCCTGGCAATCCCTGTTCTGTATCACTGAGATGTCTTCTTAAAATTTGACTCCTTTTTGTCTCAAAGTCATCTGTATCCAACATCCTGCAGGCTTTTTATTATTTCAAAATGGACTAATGTGGGCTAATGTACAAGGTACTGAAGAACAAAAATAATCATGATAATTATGGTATCTCAAACCCATACTCAACAGTGATCTGAATGATTATCTAAGAGAAAAAATAGAGATTGCACTGACCTAATTCATCATCTCCAAACCCCAGGATGTGGCCTACCAATGTAGAACCACATGAACTGCTACTTCCAAGGCAGAATGGCTTCTCCTGCCATGGCCGTTCCTCAGCAGGTCTTTGGAGTATTCTGAGGTTTCTGAAATACCAACATGGTACAAATTTCATCATCATGTCTCTGAGAACAGATTTAACATTTGCAAAATCTTACTATAAAAAAATAAAATCTTAAGGGCAAATAAAATAATTTATGTTTCCAAGAATAAGTCGTTTTTTAATTAGATTATGAATCTTTTTTATCCTCTAATTTTTGTACAGAATTAGTGGATATCAGAGGAAGCTGAATAATACAATAATAGAGTTAGTGTTAGTGAGAAGTGTTAATAATATGAGGTTGTGAACAAATGACAATCTCAATTTCACTGAAAAAATAATCCATTTTCCTCTATGAGGTGGGTGGAAATGTATACTTGGACACGCAAAACCACCGGAAAGATGTCACTTGACATCTGCAATCCTACAGATTAGAGCTAACTCTCTAAACCATGGTTACAATCACTTCAGAGAAAAAGGCTGTTTTACTTTTTCTTTTTAGATGTGTTTTACTTATTTTTTTGTGCCTACATGCAACCACATAACACATTCACAGTTAGTATTGGACTTAATTATCTTACCCATTTTTGTCACCAAATACATAACTTCCATAAAGTCTTCTTGATTGACAACCTCTGTAGATGAATCCACCAACTGGGAGTGCACCACCAGTAGACTCCAAGTCAAAAATAGATGGTTCGTTTTCTATGAAAAAGAGCCACACAAGCATAACACGTTATTTTGTCAATAAGAAACAACATACCAATGTTAGTTAAAAAATATGTTCTGCGTACTTAGATAATCGACCATAATTCCAAAGACTTTAAAGTTCCGCATTGTAATGAAGTGGAAAGAACACGGTCTATGAAACATGCAAACTATGATTCAGTTACACAAATGCCTTGATTTCAAACCTTATGCATCCTGCTATTATATCACACTATGTCATAGCATAACTTTAACAAAGGCACTTTTTACCTACTTGGAAAACAGGAATGCATATCTCATATTTCCAACAATCTTTCAGAATGCCAATAGAGGAGGGTTTTAATGACCCAAGGTTTGGGAACATTAAAGACAACTTTATTTTATGGATAGCTGACTGTGCTCCTTTTCATAAAATGGCATCGTTAACGTCCAGCTTGTGTGAGGGAGGGTCCAGTTTCTAACAAGAGTTTGTGTACTGTGTGTTTGAGACAGTGTGTATAGCAACATAAATTATGGCAGCTTTGGGAATGGCCAGTATTACAATGTTGCAGTCAGAGTGTTGTAAAACTACTCAGTGCTGTTTAATGAACCTACAATTTCAGCATGTTGATGTTTTAATAGTGTAAAAGGACCAGCAATTTGCCCATTTATTAAACCGTCTTTGGGGCATGTGCTGGTGGGGTATATAATAGGATAGGGCCATATGCTAGAATGAACAGTGTCAGTGGGAGCAAAAATGTAGCCATCTAAGCCAAAAGATTCCAAAGGAAATATCACTCTTGAGATCTTCTGGCATTGATTAGGCTTTCAAACATATGGGTTGTGCTGAACTGGGTCAAAGCACCATCTACATGCTAATTGTGTCTAACAATGATATATCATACTCATGAACACAACCTTGCAATCCCCTGACAACACTGTATAACCAATTATATTTGCAAGTATTTCTTTTCTTTATTTCTCCTCCATAGTTGGAGGTGCCTCAAAGGCTATGTTATCACATTCTAAAAGAATGTAGTATTGTATCCTAGAAATTAGAAGTTAAAACTCTGATGATTTTAGAACCATTGGTGATTGGGAGAGTGTTTGGTTCCTGAATAATGCTAATGTGGTTATAAAGACATGAAAAGCACTGCTTAAAACTAGCTAAAACTTAGAGCTCTACCAGGGTAGATAAGCATACCATAATCTTTCCCTTTGCTGAGCTGCAGGATCCTTCCTGTTGTTGTGTTTCTTCCTGTTGTATCAGTACACAAGATCAGGAGGCTCCCATTGGTGTCCATGCGAAGTTTATCCACTGCACACCTATGACAGGATGTTGATTAGTGCAGCAATTAGCCAATTGCAGGACCACGGAGTGTATTGCTTATGAGAGTATTGTAAAATATGCACCATATAGTAGTATTTGTATAAAGCCCATGGAATTCTGATTAACCCCAGTTTCTGTTTATTCCAAATCTATTCAGGCAATCAAGACTTGGTTGGTGCCCATTATACAATTGCTGGTTTTGCATTGGTACTGTAAAGTAAAACAACAAACAAGTCTAGCCTAAAATCTTTTTCTCTCAAAACCGTTGCTATGAATAAATTTCCAATAATAAAATTTGTTCAGTTTCAAAGGGATTATTCCACTCAATCGTTTATGTTTCCAAGAATCTGATGGCAGAATTGTACCACAAAGTGAAGAATTTTTGATGATACCATGGCATAGGTGAATAGGCGACAAATGATTAAGTCACAAGAACATCTTTAAAGTGCCTTTGTATCATCTCTAGAACTCTAGGGATGAATAGTTCTTTCAAAAGATATTCCCTCAATTAGTGCTTTGATGATGGTGGCAGAGCGCACAGTCTTAACACATCACTCCAAAATCTCCCGTAGATTTTCAATGGGGTTGAGATCTGGTGAGTGCAATGGCCATAGCATATAATTTACATGATTTTAATACTCATCAGTGAACCCTTGTGTCATGTGGAAGGGGTGGAGTCATCCTGGGAGAGATCACACCCATCAAGAGAAATGTTTCACCATAGAACAAAGGTGATCAGTCAGACGATCTTTGTATTGATTTACAGTGACATTTCCTTCTAAGCAGAGATGACAAGCCAAACCATTCCAACACAATAAATGAATGCCCCCCCCAACGAATAACAGAGCCACTGGATTATCCTTTAATTGGTCAGCCAGGCTATCCCCACAATTTTTGAGATAACAAAATGTAACCTTTCTCTCTGAATGAAGTATAGGAAAATAGGAAGAGCAGCCAAAGAAAACATCAGGAACTAACCATGTCTTTAAATCACCCTCTATTGAGCAGGGGTGGGGATCCTGATCCAGTATCCATGGTTTTTGGGATGACATTTCTATCAACAATCAATACTACTATACTAGTAAAAATTCAAGACTACTCCCACAGCTCTGAACAGCTTTATTAATGGCTAATTGAGAGGTCATCCCAAAAACCTGGACCCACATCAGCCCAGCTCCATCCATCAGCTCCATGGATCAGGTTCCCCATCTCTGCTCTAGAGAATAAACTACACCAAACCTCAATACTTCATATTATACTTATTACTTGCTCTGTACTCTGATGCATATTTTCTGAAGCATCCTCACACTGTCACCCACCTGCCAGGATCATGAAGTCCATGAGCAAAGATTTCTGGTGGTTGATTGGTGCTGTTGAAATATGGGTTGTCCCCTGGTATGACGTAGGGAGTGGCGCAGTGGTCCGTGTCGACATCCACCCTCAGAACTGATCCAGTGAAGTCACTGCAGCAGCAAATCTCTCTCTTAGTAAGTTGACAGAATCAGAGGAATGTAACTAATATCAAGGTCAAAGATATCCTACACTGCAAGTTCACTGCTCATTACTCAAATTTTGGATTCTGATCAATTGGATTTAGAGCTTTAGATTGTGTGGAATAGTGTTTTCAGTGCCCTTCCATATGTAAGGGTTTGCTACAGAAGCTGATTTGCTATAGAAACTGATTCTCCTGCTGTACATTGTCGTCAGAATCACCTCAATCCGTCCATCTCCTCCATATCATCCAGAGTGATCATTCCATCACCCAGAAAGATATGCAAAAGCCCATCAGGTCCAAAGAGCAGCTGCCCACCCAGGTGCTTCCTGTGGAGCTCGGCCACCTCCATTAAGACTCGAAAGGTCCTAGTGTCCACCTGGTTGGGGTTTTTTCTTGAGAGAAACATAGAGCCCATTCAATATGCTTTAAGTCTATTTCATTAAGTGCCAAATGATCTGACTGTAGTATTTGCTCATAACAAACTTAAGTTTATAGAAATTCATGAGAAATGAATTTATGATTTATAAATTGAAAAATTACTATCTCTGGCATGTTTATTTTCAGGAACTGTAATATAGTATACATACTAATCCTCTGTTTTCTTAAGTACTATAGTAGTTGAATGAAATATATCACTTGACTGCTATATTGTCATGTTTAATCTTTGAGACTAGTCATAAAATGCAATCATTAAACTAAAGTGAGTTTCCTTTCTTAACTGCTGCATGTTCTGCAATGCAGCAAAAAAGAACACCAGTCAGTAAAATTGTTTAATTATGCACTGCCATTAAATCTCTATAAAAACATCCATCACTGTCATAAAATATTTTACAATGCCCTTGGCAGCCAAAAACCTGGTTTCAAAACCACACATATCCTGAAACATTTAATAACAATCATTAAACCAATTTTATTTCCCTAAAATTCCCAATTCTACCCTCCAAAATTGGTCAGTCTGAGATGTGAGCAGTGTGTAAGTGGCTGACTGTTACCTGGACACTGTATACTCGACCACACGAAGAATGTGGTCATGAGGGCCGATTGCCCAGCGCTCCTGGTTTGTCGTGTAGGAGACGTAGAGCTTGCCGTTTTTCTTATAATTGGGGTGGAATGCCAGGCTTAGCAAGCCCCTTTCATCTCCTCCCTGCAAGTCAGATGGGGAGCACAAAGAATCTAGAAGTTAATTATGTTCCCTTTTTAAAAGCCAGCGTAGGGCCAGGCCTAAAGCCAGGCCCCCCGTGTCCCTTTCTGTCCCTCTCTTTCTTATTCTCTCCTTTTCTATCTAGCTCTCTCCATATGGGAGCCAGTTACCCCATGCCCTCTTGCTCCAGCTCTCTTTTATTCTTGCCCCCCTTTCTCCCTCCTTGACTACTGCATTACAAACAATTATAAAACATTTGACTCCCAGCAACCCCCTTCTTTCTGGTCCTCCTTTTGGTTATGTGTGGCTCATTTTTGGGGCGAGGCCCCTCCATGATGCTTGGGCCCTCCCTGTAGCCTCCACCACACTAGTGATTTGTGTGTGTAATCTTTGGGGGGATATCCGCGAATGCAGCGGCGAGAGGCTGAAAGAATTTATTAGCTCACTGGCAGTTCATAGAGAGCACAAAAAGCCCAGGAGTCCTTCAGCCCAAGCTGTGGGCCTCCACCTACTTATTCCATCCCGACCCCCACCCTATTCCCCTCCCGCCCCCTGGTTTTTAATCCGTGCAAAATCTGAAAGGGGAGGAAAAAGGAATGGAAAAAAAAATAAAAATAAACAAGGAGCAAACTGCCAACTCCCACTGTCTTGGCAACATGTTTAGAAAAGCAATGAAATTGCTTGTGTAATAGGTAAACCTTTGTTTCACCCCGGGGGCAACTACATCAGTTGTCACAACTCTGGTGGTCTACTCATCATCGTCAGCTGTAATAAGCAGCTGTATCATTTCAATCCCTGGCCAAGCGATCAGGTTGGGCTTTCATCTCTCTTTCTTGCATTGTTAGGAAAATAAAAAGAATGAACAGAATGCCAGGCATATGTGTTCAGAATGTGTGAATAACAGCATTTCAAGAAAGCTTGTTTTTGAACAAGGATTGCAGAGATTTAGCGCTTTGGGATCGGACGTAACATGGGAGGAGTGTTTTCACCCCACAATGAGCCAATCCAGCATGTCCAATAAACAAATACAGCATGCCGTCATGTCAGTTATGCGGCATTCCTTTCCGATATTTCACAGGAATTGAGTAAAGAGAGGTCTTCTGTGAACTGCTTGAGTTAACTCTGTGGTTCAGCCCGCAGAACGAGCCAAAACACACAGACCATAAATTGGTCAGAGAAGCTCTGTTCGGCTGCACTGAACTAATCCAAGTTGGACAGGCCAGTGGCACAAATGCGGACGCGAGTCCGCACCATCTCTGGACTGCTCCAGAGGG
The DNA here is from genome assembly GCA_030014255.1 of Parauchenoglanis ngamensis. Lineage (NCBI taxonomy): Eukaryota > Metazoa > Chordata > Actinopteri > Siluriformes > Auchenoglanididae > Parauchenoglanis > Parauchenoglanis ngamensis. The sequence continues at coordinate 1,460,429 of JAQMYM010000038.1, read as the reverse complement.
GAGTGTAAAAGATCTCCAGAGACATGAATAATCACACTCCAGAGTCTTTTCAATTTGACCGCAAGAGTGGGAAAGCTGTGAAAGCTGACAGATAAACAATGACTTTTGGGCTCATTAAGGGCAAAAAGACATTTTTTGTGATTTTTATTGTTCCTGAGTTGGCAGGTGCAATACAACGCAATTGAAAGAATGACTGTATGTGTGTTTCCTATTACTTTCTTGAACCACCTGATTCACATGTAGGACTGGTGGTGTGACCCAAATAACCAAAAACAAACACACAGGAGGCCAAGACAGGAATTCCAATGATTTGTATGATCTCCAGCCAGGGACCACTGAGTATTCAAGTAGGCAGACCCCAAAGAAGATACTGTGCCTCAAGAACGAGCCACTCCTCTGGATCCAACGTACCAGCTGAAGTGTACTGAAACGAAGCCAAAATCACTCCATTGTGGTCCATTTATCATTAGAAGAGTAGGAATACCAGTAGGGGCAAGTTTTTGGCAGACTCGCACCGAGTGAACAGGTCTGCTTACTTGCAACACTGGCACAAGCATCCCCGTCTTAAGCCAAGACACTCAAGCAACATATTTGCAACCTCTTCAGGAATTTACAAGCTGGACATATTGTAAGATCTCTTTCTTATGTAACAGCAACCATAACAGATTATTCAAGTCAATGGGAATTGGGCAGGCTTTCTGGAATCTCCTTTTGACTGTCTTAAGTGCATTATATCTACAACTTCTTTAAAATACCTAACAGAGGTTTAGCATATCTGGTATATGTCTGTTTTACAATATCCAGATTCAGGGAAGCAAGCAAGCAATGACCATAAGAGCCTGCCCTTGCAAGTGTTCTGCCAGTAGTGGAACCAGAGCCAGGAAGCAAGAACGAGATGTGCTACAGCCACACACTGCACAACACTCCTCCTACATTTCACATAGCCCTGGCTTTCGGTTTTCAAGGCATGTTGCATAGCTTAACTCACACATTGCTGCAGTGCATCTTTTGATCCTAGTTTGCTTGGAAAAACATAAAAAGCATTACCTGGGAGCTGATTGAAAAAAAAAACCATGCATACCTCAAAAGCCACCTGAACCCTTGATCCTCCAACTCGGGGCTTGGGATTCACACACATCTAGTGTTCCACCTCCTCCAAAACACACACTCCTACACCTGTTATTATACATTACTGGAGCTGGAAATGGAGTACAATGGAAAATTGTATGGAAGATCACAATTCACAATGTTTTCAGACACACTGGTCATTCCTCAAGAGCTAAACTTTCTTCTGGAGATCAGGACAGTGCTGGGGGAAGTTAAGTCAAGTGAGATGACAGCAGTGGTCATTTCCTGAAGTGATCTGTTAAAAAGGAGGGGGTGAGGGGGAGGAAAAAGGCCATTTGTCAAAGCTGGGGTACTTATCTCAGACAGGTCTGAGAGCCCTTCTTGCTCATCTGACTGAAAAAACCCAACAGCTGTGTGTGTAGTGTGACAGAGAGCATGACATGCCATGAACTATTTGCTTCAGCAAGAAATACTTTATTGCAGCTGGCTGCCCTCACTCTGGCAATAGAGCCATGCTCACGTTGCATACAGATGTCTTCATCTCCACTGCCATGTATCCCAGTCTAGCAGACACAACAGCAGAGCAGTCCCGTGCTTTTGCTGCTAACAATTCAACGTGCAACGAATCAAGGCTAAACTCTTAATCACCATCTCCCTTGCCCAAATATTTTAAAAGATCAACACATGCTCCGGGTCTTTACGTGTCACCACGAGGGCTGGAGTTCATTTTGGCATCTGGAAAAGCTTGACTCAATACAAACCCAAAACAAGTTAATTGGCGAAGCACCGGTGCTTAAGCGCAGTCTTGCTCTGTCAAATCCAGGCAACGTTAGCAGCTGGTTAACCTGGTAAACACCACACAGCTGTGATGGTGTGGAGGATTAAACTGAGCAAGATCATTATCCCACAATGCACAGCTGAATAGGAATAAAACAGTTTCAAACAGCAAAATGAGAAACTGCAAACAATTCAGGTTAGCCAGCTGGCTTGGTTGGCAGCTGACAGGGTTTAATTGTCCCATTTAAGCACATAGGGAAAGCTGAACAACGTTACACCGGCTTGCAGGATGGTTTAATAATTGCAAAGAAAGAAGAGCACTGGCTATTGACTCTTCACATATAAAGAGGTCAAGAAGAATGTCTCTTGGGTCCAAGTCTCTTGGCAAAATGGCAGGCATGCAAACTATGCTAGTCTTAAAACAAGGATCATTCGGAGTAATGATGACAGAGGTGGAATATACATGTGTTTCTGGACCCTTGGGCTGGAGAGACGGCAGATTAAGTTTAATCGGAGAACACCCACAGTGCTTGAGGGACCTCCCTATAGTGGACGCTGCATTGTTTCTGAGTTGGTGTAATTGGCAGCAGGAGGATTGACAGTTTGAGGAAACATAGAACATTAGAATCAAAGCTGTGATAAAAACACTATCTACTTTTCCTTAGGAACCAGGGGACCTACCGCGTACACAAAGAGAGCAACATCCTGTTGTTGCTTTGCGTAAACACCATCCGTTCTGTGTAGCCCTGATAGCAGCCAAACTGATAGCAGCCAAAATTCACAGAATAGGACTCTTGGGGACTACCAGGGCTTGAGACTTCCCTAATTATGACATAATGAGTGTTGGATCCACAGCCAATTATGTTTAATTATGATAAGGTGCACAAGGTCTTCCTACCGAAGCGTTCGCATGTCAAATTCACGGAAGTCCATAATCACTCTCTCTGGGGAAGCAAAAGAAGCATGCGACACATGTAAACTTCCTGTTAAAAAGTTGACCGTTTCCTCCATCTTGGGACACTTTTGCAAATAAATGCCTTTAAACAGAATGCATTTGTAATTGGGACAGATAAACGGCAACGTTCCTGCTGACGTACGGGAGGATATCCTATAATCATGTGACCACATTCTTCTACTTCTCAGCAATTAAACATATAGCATTGCCTCTATTGGCAGTGGCATATACTGTACAATCATTTGCAAGTACATGGAACATACAATATCTTATGTCATTGTGTTTTACTTCTAAAATCTGCTGTTCAATGTGCAATTTCAGGTTTTTTTTCCATTATTGCTTGTCTCACTGTATGAGATTTCAGTAAGGTTGAATTCTATAACAGTCTGTGTGATAACACATGGTCACCATGTCAGATTGCATACTGAAGACTCCTCTAATGAATGACCTGTGATTAAGGAAATTCTTCTGCTTACGTCATCAATCAGTGAAATGCAAAAAGTGGGCTCACTTCAACACAAACATTCCTCAAAGTGAGCTTGAGGTAATAAATATCCATTGGCTTATTCTGTTTACATTTTGCCATTGCCACTTCCATATGTGCAACTGTCCAGTGAGTTTTGTATCATCCTTTGCCATCCTCCCATAGGTCTAAACAACATACCTTGCTTAAAATTCTTGAAATTCAAGATCTGCAGGGAACAGGCAGAGTGAGGCAAAGAGCATAATGTGTTGCCTTGAGTTTTTGAATCTCACGTCTCCCCTCAGTTCAACCACATGAAGATATGCTGAAAAGGCATTTTGCCTTATGGCTACTTCCTACTAAGAGGCCAGGCTGGATGGATCTCCAGTAGGTCCTAATTGCTTCAGTACAGACATGTCCACATCTTCCTGTCTGGAGCAAATCCATGGAGCAAAGCGATGCATGTTCGAAGAAGCACTTCTCACCACTCCCCAAAATGTTCATGATTGTGCCTGACACTAAATATGTGTGTTTACTGAGCATGCTGGTATTGTCAGCCATGTCCTTCCATACTGAGGTGAGTTAGCATACATATCACAGAGTCATTTAAAATCAGTGACTCTGCACAGGCTAAAGCAGTTATTGATGATGTATGAATGAAAACAGTGAATGCATCATGCAGTGCCATGCAAGCACCATATAAGCTCTAATTATTTGGTTAATTAACAGCTTTATATCTGACTAAACACTGTTGAAATTAAAAAACTATTTTTTTGTTGGATTGGTTTTGGTTAACTATATTCAAACTATATTATTTGCAGAAAAACCCAGTTTTTATCTGAAACCTGATTTTTTTGCCTTTTTGCTGTTTGCCAGAATTCAGCCACAGTGACATCTGATAGGATTTACCCAGATCACCGGACACAGTATAAGCCTAGATGAAAGTCTAATGTGCAGTTTTACTATCCAAGTTCTCAAAGCCTGGTTCCACACACTAGCATTTAAATTATCCATAATACTGTGGTGTCTCTTACCTTGATCCCAGTTTGCACTAATTTGTGGATATCCAGGTATGGCTCTTTAAGAAGTTCCATATCATGAGTTAGGATGCGAACAAAGCCTTCCTTCTCCACGATGAAAAGACGCTGTGAGCCATCCCCACAATGCACCACGGCCATGGGCTGACGTAGCCCACTCAAGATCTCCTGTGCACAGTAGCAGTTGTGCTTATGCTTCCTGCTGAAGAGAGTGGGTCGGTCAGCTCATTTAAAGGTCTTATAGTTTAATCCATGCATTTACGGAGTATCAAATGATCTGCTATAATGCTGATGCTATAGAATATTTTCCAATTTATAAACAGAAGTTCACTGAGGATGAAGAAACTCGCAAGGTGTGGAAGATGTGTCCTATAAATCAGAGATCTGATCTGATGTGGTTAAGAAACAGGCCACATAAACTATTATTCTGTAAGACTCAGACAAGAGTACAGTAGAATACTTGAATTTGATTGGTCAGAAGGTGTTTATTAATTTTCTGTGACACCAGCTCTGACAATTGTTCTGTTTACAAGATAGTCTATAATGTCTATAAAGTCTATAGTGACTTGTATGGAGGATGCACCACATAATCTATAGCTAATAATAAGTGGATTAAAAAAAACATTTAATTATTGACGTGGTAAAATTTTCTGTGTGGAAATATTTATTTTACATTTATGGAATGAGTCTCCTCTGTGAGCAAAGTTTTCAAGACAGGAAATTTTGTATTTTCTGGTTTCTCTGCAACATGACAAGTTGCATTTTTATGTCTTATTGACTTCAAGAGGGAGAAAAAGAGAGGCTGATGAGGAAACAACTGTTTCTAAAGGATGAACACTATAGGATGATACAAGAATAATCAACTTTGACATCGCAGCATTGATCATTTTCCTGTAACAGCACTCCAGTGACAGATGTTGGTAGCCTGGGAAGGATTTGCCATACTTTTAGGAATGCACAATGTGATGATGCTGATACTGACATTCTGATTCATTATGATCTGATAAATACTGATTGGTATCTGATAAATATAGATATTTTAACAGTTATTTGCTCATATTTAAATGAACATGCCTAAAGTGTTTACTCATTGTTCTGGCTCCAACAACTGAACAAATGAAAGATATTTTGGGAAAAAAATCAGGGATTAAAGTGTCAACTAAACTGTATGATGTATCCCATATCAGAATCCTGAGGTTGGAACTCAACATGTGAGTGAATGTTTGAGGTCTTTACGCTAAACTGGTAAGGACAAACCCTGGTTTAGTTGCTCCTCTGATTCTATCAGCTGAGATAGCTGCTTTTAGAGACTGTCCCTCGCCATGTCTTTTCACATAAGCTTCAAAGCCCACTGGTCCAGATCAGAGCAGGGGCAGTATAAGCACTTTCTTTGTGTCCTTAAAGCTGGCTAAACCAGCACTAGACAAACAAACGTGGCTCGGCCATGGGAAGGAGGGGGCATTGACCCAGGCCGAAAGCACAAGCGGGAATATTTTTACATGTAGGCTCATTCATGCATGTCGGGACATCAGTGACCTCTGCTCTTATCCAGCAAAAGCAGCAGAGATGGACTGATAAGGGTTGACACTCATCATCCGACAAATACGATTTTTAAAATCATCAGTGTGGAATTAACTCTGCAGCATTAAGGAAACTGTCTAATCTATGAATGTCCAGGATTGTTCTCATTTACGGAAAAGAAACTATGAATCAGGATCTAAATCTGAAACTGAAATCTGAATGTACTTTGATACATACCTGTTGATCGCTTCTATTCTCTCATCTCCCAAGTAGTTGGAGTCCTGCCCACGCAGTAGCTTTTGGTGGAAATCGGGAAAGCACAGGCCCCCATTCCTCCTCCCGTAATATTGGCAGAACTCGTCTACATCGGCTTGGAACAGCTCTGCCAAACACAGACAGACAACTGCGCTCAGCCCGAAACAGACACCACGCGAGTCTTAGAGGATGATGTCATCGCCTCCAAGACCAGCAGAATCCCCTGTAGTTAAAGCTGTTCCCCAGGCAAGCTCACACAGTTCGAGACATCTCACCACAGGCTCAAGCTAAATCCCATCTGTGGTTATGGTGCACTGGTTGGACACTGTGAGATGCTAGCTTCAACATTTATAAATCTTACTGTTGTATTTGTTTCAAAAACCCGTTATTCCACAACACTGGGTGAGTCAATAGGTGTGCCATTTGTGTACAACTGATATCACATATACAAATATAGATGGAAAGTAAAGGTTAAAGATATTTTAAGCACAAGGAACTTGTCCTTCACAACAAACTATGAGCACGATTCAGATAAATAACGAAAAAAAACTGTCTGCAGAACTTTTCCCTGTCTCAGCAAACAGTTACTACAATTTACTCTATTATCAATAAAATACTTCAAAAAACATATTATTATATAAAATTAAAGTTTTCGTTTGTGTCGACGACGTAGCACTCAACCCTGCTACTTTAACACATTTAGCCCATGATATATTTCAAATATTCAACAGGAGGCAACCTTAGATGGGATCTTCTGAATTTCTGAAAGATTGTGGGAAAAAGAAAAGTAAGTTCTCTCATTCTTTCTTCTTAATTTTCAGAGGCATGACAACCTCATTTTGAAAGTCCATCCCTGTGACCCAAATTATAAATCAAATGTAAATTATCATTGATTAAAATTAATGTATGCATGTCATTAGCATGGATTACCATAACCACATTGTTTGTATTGGCAATTTATATGCTGAAGAACTGTTCATTTCAATCCTGTTACTAATCTAAGAGATAAAAGGCAGCTGTCTTCAGGAAAGTAATGTAAAATGTTATTCTAACACATTTTTGGAATGATTAAATGCTTGTTTCCTTTATGAGTGTTCAAAACTCATAAAAATAAAGTTTAGAGTTTCAAGGGCTTAATGACACCATGATCTTGGAATCTCTCAACTATCACCACATACTGCGAAGAGATATTGCACACCTCTTTTAGACATATGTGGAAGGTTTAAACACGGCATTAAAAACGTCAAACGTGAGCATGTCAAACTCAAACTTGTCAAGCACTCCGTCTGAAGCATATTTTTCATCTGGAACATGTCAGTCAAACTCAAATAAATGATGAATGAACACTCAAATTTGATTGATTGTGCTTTGCAGATTAGATTTGCTTGCTTGCTATCAGGGGAAACACGCTGAGTTATTTCTCTATTAACAGCCAACATAAATCTCTCAGGATGTGAAAAGCCCACAACACGGGGAACTTAGGAAGTGGGAATGATAAAACCTAAACGTGGCCTATGTGGTAAGGCTTTACGGCAATGTTTCTAAGAATGTAGGTTGTTAACAGCTCCACAGTGACATAAAAACAACCGGGCTGGTGATTTCCTCTTAACTAAACCCTCACGGAGTGGCGTGTCTGCTGGGGAGGGCAGAGCAAATACACCAGTGATCGAAACACAAACACACTCCCCTCCTTACTTTCATCTTCGCCAAACCCCTTTGCAATGCCTGAGGAGTGTATGTTTGTGTGTGCTGGTGCTGGGGGTGACCACACCAACAACTGAGGTGATAGGATATCCCTAAACATCTAAACACAACAAGGAGATCAAAGACACACGCACATACACACTCAGCCATGCCACCCACGCGCAAGTGGTTATCTCAGTCCTGCTAGTGCGAGTGCTGAGTCATAGCGGTGTGAGGGAGCGGGGTAAAGCAGTAAATGCGTTTATGGGGATATTACCTAGTCTGGAAGTGGACTAGGTTGTCTCTGGTGCTGAAGGATGGATAAGAAGCCCATAAAAGCTACTGTTTGCAGGTTAGGGCACCTTTGTGGAATCTCAGATGGTAGATAAGTGCTAATTCATGACCTTTCCTTGAAGTGTTTGAGGTTGCTGATGAACAAGATCTCCGACTCTTTAGGACTTTAAAAAGATCTAACAATGCATTTTATGGTTTTTGCTTCTTGTAACATAGTATATAGCATATGAGTAATGATTGCTTTTAAAATGTAAGTTATAAACACCTTTCTAGCAATGCTATCCATCATGTCAACTGTAGCTAGCATTCTATGCTGGTTTCTAAGTCACCTTTTCTCCTAATTACAGAAATGATGATAATAAATTTGCACACACATGTTTTTACAAATGGCATTGTGAATCCAGAAGAAAGCACCTGAAAGGAAAATGATGAACAAGAAAGGAGGACAAGTAAGAAGAAATAAGAGGAATCAGTGTTTGCTGGTGCTGGCTAACAGCTTTGAGAACGGGCACCTGATGGCCACCATACGTTCTAATACACGCTTGGAAAGGGAGGAGTAAGGGCCGAGCACGCAGTCAGTTGCCATCAATTGACTACTACATAGTGGCCCATTAAGGATTTGGGGTACTGATTGGAAAATCGTGAGTTTAAATCCCAGCATTGCCTCCTCAGTTGCATTCTGTTTAATTCAAAGATGCTTTGGAGAAAAAGCATCAGCCAAATGTGTATAATGTAGAAATGTGTAAATGTGAAAAAATAATATGGCCAGTTGTCCAAAAGATTGACTTCTTCCAAAAGAAAGAGATTGATTACTAGTACTGCCTCTATTAAAATACATCTCCAACATCATGACATAAAGTCAATACATATGAAACAACAGCACATTTTATGGAGGCTTGAGCAACCTCAATCAATCAAGGTGCTTAAGGAGTGACAACAATTTAACAGCTTAATTTAGCCCACTAACAACTTAATTAGTTTAGTAGGACAATCGATACTTGTATTGACACTACCGTACAATATTGGTAGTGAAGCTAGTATACAATCAGCGACAATCACATTAGCAGTGTAGTTCCGTAATTCATTGTATAGTACAGTGCAATTAAATTCTTAATGGGTCATATGGTGGTGATGAATTTTTTTTAATAACACCTACCCTGCCAATAGATCTGGCTGCAAAGTTGCATTCATTGTCACATAAGTAACACATTTAACGAAAAATATTTTTTGATAAAAATTTTCTGAGAGGAGATGTTTCTCTTTGAAATGACAAACAATTCTTTTGTCTTATTATCTTAAAAAGAGAGGGGGAAAAAAAGAAAGGCTGCTGAAGAACCGACTATTTATAGCTGCTTTAACATGCTTGGTAACAGGAATGAACTTGTATTAAAATTGAACTACAATTTAACAAATGAAAAATGATGAGATTCATTAGCAAATTAAAAACCGTAATCGTTGGCAAATATCTTAGTATAAAAGGGAAAAAAACTACAGGAAAATACAATGTGTTGTTCTTTAACAAATAATAAAATGGTATAAGAGGAATAAAACACTTGCTGTTATTTTAAAATAATCAACTTCTTGTTGCGCGACATCCCATGGTTGATTATTTTCCTATGACATCATGCCCTGAAGTTGGTGAAGCAATAAACTATGAATGACAACTGCTTCATCTAGACCACTCTGACCTTTAGGAAATAGCTCAGAGAAGGAGTGTTTTTATTTTAAGTCCAGTCTCGTATAAGAAACTGCAGAATCCTTTCTGGGAAAAAGGCCCAGAATATAGAAGTGTTCACTTGAAAATAAATTATATGTACATGAAAAAAAGCTGTTCTAATTTGGGCCATTTATGGTTAACAACTTCCCTAAACATATGGTAAAATTACTATGTGGCCACACACTGTCTGTGCGTCCACACAGTACGGCCCAGTTTTATTGTACTGCTCTGAGAGCGAGACTCTGTCCACATCGCTGCTTCTATGGTTATACTTCCATCTGGTTATCTTCCAGAGCAACCTGGGTGGCCACCCAAAGTACTTGACATCTTGATGCACTTCAGCAGTTTTACATATACACAACCTTTGTAGAAAAATAAATGTGTCATTCGTCACCACATATGCTGATTTTGAAAGAGAGGGAGATGGGAGGAGGGAAGGCGGAGGAGAGCTGAGGTTTGTGGACTTCTGTTCTTTAGTCTTTCAGACTGTGTCTTTCTGTTTTTGCATCGATCATTTTCAGTATGTCTGACCATCAATATGTTTAGGATGACTAATTTGTTAGTAAAAGGGTGTATGTGTGTGGCCTGCTTGCATATCTGCCCCTGTCTAATCTACATACCATCCCATCTGATGGAATGTGCCAAGCAGTGACAGTTGCGACCCTGCACAGTGACACACCCAGGCAAACACAGGAAGTTTGTTCTTAATGCCATTCATGCTATGGAGAAACCCCGTGAAAGCTGCTTGACGCTTAAGTAGCGCGATTTTCTTCTTTTGAGCCGGCGCTGCAAGAAAAACAAACCACTGAAGCGGGTGGCTGTCATAAAACAGCTGGTATTTTCCGCCACATCGTGCAGTAGGGCAAGGTGTCAGGGTCAGTCATGTCTAGACCTTAGTCATACACGTGCATCCGGGCTCCACTGACGTAAAGGAACGCACTTGGTAAGAATATATAAAAAAAAAAAACCCTCATCATTAAACCATTCATTCACATATATTCATTCTAGATTTCAGGCTTTGTTTTGGGTATGTGTGTGTATGTGAGTGTGTGTGTGTCTGTCCACTCATGGGTGCTGAGGTGTGTCTGACAGCTGCGAAGTGACAGCGTGTGAGAACGCCACTTGGTCCATGACTGCTTACACTGAGGAGGTACGAGTTGAATGATTATGGCCAAAGTCCAGTGTGTACTAACACTAAAGATTGTTACAAGCTAGATTTATATGTTGTGTCATTTAAAAAAATGGAAAAAAATCCATTTTATTTTGGTTTGTGGTAAGCATGAGATTTGCATGTGTTCTCATGCATATTCAACAAAATTATCTAGCACAAACTAAATCAACGACAACAACAATAATAAAACAGTACCATGAAATCCAAGCGATGTGAATCCAAGAAGATTCTGCCATATTCGCAGTACCAAAAAAGCAGAAATATTTAGACATTCACATAATCCTTTCAGTGGAAGCACAGAACGGCAGTGCTCTGGGGGCTTAGAGAACCTTTCCAACGCATCGTGTGGGATGGCATTGAGAGGAGAAAAAGACAAGCAGTACGTCCTGAACGCCAGGACTAATCAATCAGGTTTGTTAGGGTTTGGCAGAAGTGTGTGTATGTGTGTAACCCATAAACAGTGGCCGCTGCTGAGGGATAAGGCAATACCTTTCGCACAGTGTCTTTGCGTAGCATCTGTGGAATGATAATCCTTGTATTCTAACCTTTACTGGGATTTTATTCAAACATTTGGAAAGGGTTTGGCTCTGACGTCTTTCCCTTTGGCTTTAGGCTAAGCATGCATGCTGTAAACGTGCATGTGCTCACTGAGTATCAGAGCTTAGGAGCTGTATTATACAGTGAAAAGACCTTTAGAATAAACACGGAATTGGACGTTCGCTGAAACGTTTGTTGATCACATAAGCTAAGCCGTTTTTGTTACAACATTTGGTTCATTTTTGTTTGGGAACAAATTGGATTGCAGTACAATTCGACACTGCCATTTAAGGTTTGCAAGCATTGCGTGATGGTTTCATAAACAGCTCCGAAGCATCAAATATGGTTTAGTTTTAAGTGTTTTTGTGCCAGTTTGTGTTACCTGGTATATGTCCCCTACAGGTGTAGTAGAACTCTTGGCAATAGTCGAGGCAAAGACGTGGCAGGTCTGGTTCATGGTGTCGTGCTGACTCCTGTTCGGATAAGTGGAAGAGCATCTGGGCATTTGGTGAGCAATGGGCACACTTGATCTCCTCCAGCAGTCTGGAACACTCCGTGTTATTGGTGGAAAAGATCTGTGGAAATCAGGTAACCAGTATTCAGGCAACAACATTTTAGAATTCTCATAACATTGTTGCTATAGAAGCAGAGCACTTGTGTATGGGGCAAGTCTGAATGGCTTTGAGGCTTTTGGGTGATTGGATTTGTGGTGAGTCTGATTGTCATTGGGATGAGTCCTGCCGGCTTTGGGGAGAGTTTTCCTGGCTTACTGGTTTTGGGATGATTCTGATTTGCTGTGAAGTGTGTCCAATTGACACTGGGATAAGTCTTGTTGGCATTAGAGTCTGGTTGACATTGGGATGAGTCTCTGGCTTTTAAGTCTCATTGACATTGGGATGAGGCTCTGGCTTTTGGGTGATTCTGAATAATTTTGCATTTGACTCTTTCTTGCTTTGGGGTGAGTCTGCTTGGCACCAAAATAAGCCTAATTGGCTTTTTGAATCTTGCTGGCTTGCTGGTGAGTTTGATTGGCATTGGAAAGAGCCTGATTAGATTATAATTGGCATTGTGTTGTATTTGATTCACATGGGCGTTTCTTGGCTTTTGGGGCCAGTTTTTATTGTCTGGGGAGTTTATGGGAAGTTTTTATTGTTTTTTGAAACTTGCTAGCTTTGGGGCGAGTCTGATTAGCTAAGTGCTCAATACAAGTGGTCCACAGTAGAATAAAACAAATGGGTTTTTTTATGTTTATATAGTCATGGGCTAATTGATAAAGCTGTTCCGCTTTGTCCACTTCCACTTTATAAGATTTATCCATAGAGGCTGATAAACAGTTAAATTTAAATCAGTTAAATCTAAAATTCCACATCACATGTTGGCCGCATGCCAGGCTAAAAAAAAACAAAAAACAAACACGGCAAAGCGAAATGGAGGGAAAAAAAACTCCAACTTAGTTCTAAACGTTCTTTTAAGTCAGCAAACAAATGCAAACAAATAGATTGGGGCCGAGAAAATTAGCGGGCTTATTTACGTAACAAATTAGCTGTAATAAAACAACAGTGTAATGGGCCTCCCCTCCACAGGCGTGCGCCTGTGGCCCAGCAGCAGCCGCCTGGTACCACTCGCCTGCTCTGTGTGAGGTCCGTGTGTAAACACCAATTTAGAGATAGACAGGCACATCATTCCACCGCTGGGATCAACAAATTAGCAGTCTGTCCAAGTCAATTAAAGCTGTGGCCTGCCCCCAGCCTCTTAAACAGGAACCTACAGCCACAAAAGTTGGGGTTTTAACTTTATAATTAAGTCTATAATTAAGCCAAATGAGCACTGAAAGACATTTGAGTGGTCGGTGGTTACACAAGTAACAAAGATACTATGATGAAATTGGCCTAAAATCCTTCTGAAAAAAAAAAAAAAAAACAGTTTTAGGGGTGCACCAAAGCAAATCTATGAAGATGAAATGCTAGGAAATGAAGCAAAAATCATTCAGCTTCTCCAACATACTGCCTGTGACATAATCTCAAGCTTCTCTCCTATCTCAGTTTGGCACTTCTGGTTGGTTCCCCAGCTCATCGAGTACCAGTTCTCCTGCTCTAAATTGCCCATTGATTTAGTGAGCTGTGGACTGGCACACGGTCCATGGAGAGGAGCATTTGTGCGCTCTCAAGCATGCCCAGTGCCCATATGCTGTTGGGAAAGGCTCCAGTGATGCCATCACCCATACCACAAACAAGAGCACCTTTGTTTATTGGGGTAGGGAAAAAACTATATGTGCTCTAAAATTTGAAAGTATTTCCTAAACAGGGGTGAAAAACCATCAGTGAAATTCATGCAGATTTTAGCCTTTTTAAGTCAGGCGTCATTCCTGACAAGTTGCTTCATGAATATATTGCTTCCATTACTTAACAAGAATGAAGGCCAAGTTATACAACAAGGTTAAGATTTAATAGCAATGTTATAAATGACCCATTAAACAAACATTTAACCTGGAATAAACTTGTTTCAAACCTTCCTTTGATCCTCTTGCACTTCAAAAAGTGCTTTTCAGTGCATATATGACCTGATTTCCTGCATGAATGTTGTTTATGCCTTGTTTTATCATTGCCATCATAAATTTTCTTTTTATATCAGGAATCACCAAGACAGGCTAGAGCGATACTGCAGCTGTTGGGGTTACTTATTAAGATCTGCACAATTCCCTTTGTCAGTGAGATTACCAGAACAAACATATAAACACACAAAGACACACTTGAAAACAATTGCTTGTCATTCAACCTCACACAATGGAGGCCGCTGAAGTCCCACAAGGCCACACGGTAAGAGGCAACCAGGAGGCCAAGGAGTCACATTACGTCATGGATAGCTGGGAGTGAGTACAAGTGGAGGTTTTATAAAAACAGAACCAGACATGATGCACAGATCTGATCAGAGTCTGTCGGTGCAAAATCACATTAACCTGACTATTTTTTAGGACTATCCAATTCTCTAAGGAAGCTCAATTCTGGCTGGTGTTTAAGGGCTTAAGCCAAACACTTTTGCTCCCTCGGGGGGAATAGGTGTAGGTTTGCGAGGGGGTGGGGGAGCAGGGCAAACGCTCTCCCCAAGGCATTAACACTTGGCCAGGGCCGAGCACTCGGGAGAGTGATGTTCTCCAGCTCCAGCCATTAGTGAAACTAACAAACACAATGGTGTTGTTGTTATTCTTTTGCCATCGGCTCAAAAGGCTCCGTGTGTGGGCAGTGTAGCGGGGAGGAGGAGATGTCCACTCCCTGTTTTTGTTCCATTCAGAACCACTCTTATTTGCATGACTTGAGCAAATGAAATGATGCAATATGGCTTTTTTTCTACCAAAGTGTAATGCCACCCAGCCACATGGGTTGCTTGACCGAGGCCTTTTACATGAGAAAAGGGGCACTTTTTTTTTTTTTTTGTGTGAATTCGCTATAGAATCACAAAAGTTGGTTTTTATTTGTTCCGTGATTGAATTTAAGCATGGAGCCAATGGGACCCAGTTTGCCGATGCAAAAGAACTGGCAATTAGACATGTAAATCTGCATTAAAATAGAAACCTGCATGCTGGAAACATCAGGTGTTCAGACAGGATTTGTTCACGTGATAGCTGGCGACCACAAGACAGGGAAGAATGACTGAACGTTTGTAAAACAGGACAGGACAGGGACATGGACATTGGCCACATCTATCAAATAATGCCCATCCCCACATCAAGAACATTTATAAACTAACGGATGAAACCAGTGAACCTGCTATGAATTTTTTTTTTCCTAGGAGCCTCACAGAATTACCATTAATGCCTGAAAAATGCTTTAGGTTTTTGTTGAGCTAGAAATAAGATGAGATGTTCACACCCACCTTCACGTGACTTTTCAAACTGTTACAAATATTATGAGCAAGTGTGTGAGTTCTAAATATGTAGCTATGAGAGCATACAATGATTAAAAAAAGTGAGTTGAGTCACCTTTACACCATCCAGCCTTTACCAAAAATAGACTGTATACAAAAGTTAATTCGGTTGAAATGTTACAAAAGTTAAGGTTTGGGTTACAAGTAGGGTTAGAGGTTAATCCGTAGCCTATTTATTCTTATGACTTTAAATGAGATGTGTGCACAAAGTTGAATACGCAGAGACAAGCAGTTTGAAAGCGGGCAAACATCACATACAAAAGAGCTCATTTTATGCTTATAAATCATCATCATCATCATCATCACCATCAGGCTGAACCAGGAAACAGTCCATTTACACACCTGATTCCTGACCAGGTGTGTGAGAGAGAGCACTTTAAACAGCACGAGGATGACAGGAGAGCGTAAAACAAGCACGCATGCTATGCATGGCATGCGCGTATAGCCCGTGCGTGTGAGTGCGTTACCGTGGGGTCTGTCCGGTGCGTGACTCTGCGGCTTGGGCAGCACGAGGCGCGCGGGTAGAGCGCGGAACAGACGTCTCCTCCGCCGCCGCCGCCGCCGGCTACTTTGCGCTCCTTCTTCTTCAGGCGTCTCGGCAGACTTCCGTCGTAGCATCTCCGCCTCCTCGGACTCAGCTCGCCCTTGTCGCCCCATTTGGCGTCCGCGCACTCCAACAGGTCGGCTGCGGCGATCACCAACACGAGCACGAACTTCAGATACCTCATTGCAGAGAAATAAACAAGCAATATAACGGCTCTAAGAAAGTTGCTCCGCTCTGCTGCTTCGAAATTATAACAAAAGTTTTTTTTGCCCAGAAAACAATTTATTCTGTCCTCTACTGATTTACAGCTATGTTTGTTGAATTTATAAAGTAACTTCGCATCAAGTGCAGGCTATATGAAGGGGGAAAACACCCAGCAACCTCACTGTAATAATTTAGGCTACAAGTGCAGCTTTGGATCGCCCGACACGTGAAAAACGTTTTCTTTCATAATGTAACGCGATTAAAAAATACGCAAATTCATCCGAACAAATAAGCTCAGCCGGGTTCCTCGCGCGTTAATGTTAAATCCCGTTAAAGCAGTGCGTAAAAAGAAGTAGCACCAAGTTTAGTCGTGTGTCTCTCTCGCTCTCTAGCACTCTTCCGTGATGCCTTCCGCGCGCTCACGTGCTTGTCCCGATCCGTCTCCGTCTTCTTTTTAACCAGCGCGCGAGAAGCGAGCCGGATGACGTGCGTCGACGAGAACGCGCAATAGGCGAACGCGCAGTGCGCTACCTGTTGGGACGGGTCGGTCTGATTGCTCGTGTCGCAATCCTGCACACTGTTACTGTTATCCCCTTCTCTAACACACCCATTTAACCCCCCCAGAAAAGCCTTAGTGTAAAATGAACGGGTTAGAGTGTGTGAGTGTGTGTTAGGGTGTGTTAGAGCACTCTTTCTTCATCCAAGTCCTTAAGTTCCAAACGCACTGCACGCTTTAAGAGTGAATGAATAGGCATGTTTCTGAAGAGTCCTAATTCTACATGTTACATTTTATTATATTCCCTGTTAAAAATTAATAAATAAATAAATAAATAATATGTATATATAATAACCTATTAAAGAGACGATGAGTAAAATCAGGACAGACCAGAATGAAAAATAATAGCCTGCATTCTCAGAAAACAATGGTACTAAACCTGGAGCTGAATTTTATTGCTGGGGTGGTAAAGCTTTACTCGAAAAGATAGCCTACATATGGTCCTATTATGTACCTTGAATATTTTGATTATATTATATTCAAATTTCCAGCTGAGATACATATTAAATATGCAAAAGAAACAGAACAATGAAGCAGATTTTTTTTCTTTCATTTTAAAATATTTACAGATAGCAGTCCCAATCCTATCTGCCAAACACTGAAAAGTTAGAAAATGTAGAAAAGGACAATTATCCCTCTCAATAAATATGACCCTAACCTACCACAACATGGTAAAAACAAACAAACAACAAAAAAACTAAACAAACAACCAACCAAACAAACAAACAAAAAAAACCTAAATTGCTATATATGTTAAATCTTTTCAGATTTGACAAAGTAACAGAAACATGACAAGTATTGGACTTTTTATTAATACCAGCAATTCATGTGTACTAATCACCAAAAGAAAAACAACAACAATAGATTAACAAAGAATATAAGAAGAAGAAGAAGAAGAAGAAGAAGAAGAAGAAGGATTGTAAGTGTTTTGTGGATAAAATGCTTCATTAATACACCCATAATGAAAAAGACAGGCAGTGTCTGAAACTGCTTTTCTAATACTGCACATTTTATTGACAAATAACATTTTAATTAAATCCCAAAACCCCCTGGGGAAAAAAGCCAAAACATTTTGATGCAAGTTTTATAGCGTCATGGACAGTTGTGCTTATTGCAAACTCAGTGAAACATTTTCTTGCTGATTTAGACATTGGAACCAGGCCTATATCTAGCATACCCAGGGGAATGAGATAATGGAATCTCCCCTTTAACGTTTTGTTGGTCATTAAATGCAAACAAACTCTTTCCAGGGCTAATCAGGAGGCCACAGCGGGATGGTCTCCGTTGATTAAAACATGCTACGCTATTACACAAGTGGGGATGTTAGAATGCCTGGTATTTCTGTTCTTCAGAAGGCTCCTGATAAGACAGAGCCAAACGCAGGACAAGTTCTCTTTTCTTCTCGTCTTCAGAGAGATCTCCAGATTGCCAGTCCATGAGGGAATGTCCATGGCAATAAAGAGAGAGCGAGAGAGAAGAAATGAGAACAGACCTCAAATCAGATCCATTGCCACACCTGCACTTCCTTGGGGGTCTAACCCTGACCAGAGCTCTGCTTGCTTATCATTATAGATCAGGAGCTGCAGGAATCCACGCTGATTGTGAAATGGTCGACGAATTATTGAAATGCTTCCGCACTCCAAACAGGCGTCATATGGGAAAAGTTTGCCTTATCTTATTTATTGTCACTATTCAACTTAATTCTATTGTGTTGTTTAGCATTGTTGGCAGATATTATGTGAATTGCAATCCAAAATAATATTATAAAATAATAATTATAAAAAAAACCATATAAATTGTTGTGGCAAATTGTTTCCCATTTCATTGTAAATTACTTTTATTGAAATATTCAGTTTGACCTCTTCCTTGTCCTATTTTTTTCCTAAAGTATTTCTCGCTAAGCAACAAAAGTGGCTATTGATTAAAGGATGCTTTTGAACACCATGAGCTTATTAACCACTAACGTACTATTTTGTAATAATATAATAAGGAATTATAAGGAATAAATCATTTGGGGGAGGACGTTGTTATATGAAAATAATTAACAACTGGGGTGGGGGGAACGGTGACAAAATAGTTAGCACTGTTACCTCACAGGAAGAAGGCTCTGGGTTCAAGTCTGGCTGTTCTAGTTTTCTCCCACAGTCCAAAGCCATGCAGATTAGGTCAACTGGCTACTCTAAATTACCCATAGGTGTGAATGGTTGTTTATATCTGAGTTAGCCCTGTGATAGGTGACCTGCACAGCTATAATCAATTTGTCCATTCACAGCCTCTTTTTTTCTCTCTATTGAAGGTAATAACACACACAAAAAAGCAACTTGTCATGTAGCTGAGAAAACTGGAAAGCCATCCAGTGTAGTCTGGGTATATTAGTACATACATGAGATTTTTCCATTTACACACTATTTGTCATATACTGTATATTTGTGGAAACCATACTTGGACAGGTGTTTATTCCCATTTAGTTCCCATTGCTAGTAGGTACTAGTCAAAAAAAATATGAAGGAGAAGCAATTAATATGCTTGCTACATTCTAGTTTGGATCTCGAAAGGAAATGCCCAGAAAAGATGTGGCCCATCATTGGCCCCCTTAGATGAGAACGATCACAGAGAATGGGAGAACACAGATATGAAAGCAGGAAGGTCTTGCAAGATGCATCTCAGGTATGAGAACCCCAATGCTGATTGGGGTGGAAACATGTGGGAGGCAGCTGTGGATGGAGAGCAGATTTACATGCATCTGCCTTGGAGGACTAATTCAAAGGAGAACTACAGAGGCCACCGGCTTGGCGAGAAAAGTGCTTCACACTCATATCCTGAAGATCTCGCATTTTTAATATTTTAGATCTGGTAATTTAAATGATAGTCGTGAATAATAAATCCAAACTAGCCAATCTAATCAATGTGTGTTAGATTCAATGTAACTTATACTACCGGTCAAAAGTTTTTGCACCCCACAGGTTTTTATTACTTTTCCATTTATTTCATAAACTTCATATGTGTTCTTGCTAAGCATTGGAAAGTTGAGTGAACAACTACAGATGAAAATATACACCAAATAAAGAAGGTCTCCGTTATAACATAGGAAAAGTATGTAACAGTACATGTCTGACATCCTATTAACCGGTTCTTTAGTGATGACAGTCAAATTCTGGACTGTCCTTCAACTGTGTGCAGAAGACTAAAGAGGCAGGGCTGAAGGGTTGTATTTCAGCCGAAAAGCCCTTTTGAGGGTTCCAAACAAGAAGAAAAGACTTGCATGGAGCAAAGAATACAGAAACTGGTGTGTAGAAGACAAAGGTTCTGTGGACTGATGAATTGACATTTGAAATCGATGGTTCCTCAAGGAGGTGTTATGTCACAATACTGAGTGTCTAGAACTTTACTGAGTGTGTAACAGAAAGTAAATAACATTGAAAATGTAGATAATCTTAGTGTGTGCAATAACTTTTAACTGGATGTGTACACAGGAACGTGGATAGTTTCAGATGAATGTATTCTTTTTTAAATGAAGAGGTTTTCTGTAAGGACAAGTTTATTTATCTAACATTTGGAAGGAGTCTTCAGTATCAGCACTTTGCAACAGTCAGAGCTAAATCGGTAACTTTAGGTTTTCTAACTTGGGAAAGTCTTCAGTGTATCGGAGTTTGTGTTTTGCTGTTTTCAGTAACAACTGTTTTTTTATTTATTTTTTTTAACCATATTAACTTTAAGAGAGAGGCAGAAAAAAGAGAGATGTGCTGGTGAGGGAATAATTATTTATAGCTGTTACCATGTAAGCGATAAGTGGAACTAACCACTTTTGTGTATGTTCAACAACATTGAAAGTATCTGTGAATGAATTAAAGCATAACATATCATTACTTTAACAAACATTAAATCATTGGCAAATTGTTGTGGTATAAGAGGAATAAAACACTATAGGCTATACCGCTATTGGAAAATGAACATTAATCAACGGTTCGCATCAGACCACCCCTTCATTGTATTTTATTGTCTATTTACAATGATGTGCTATTGCATGGTTACATAATAGTGGCCACCTTAAAATTTCATTCATCAATTGCCACTTATGTTCCTTTGTGGAGATTATTTCTCTAAAAAATATCCAACCTGACCAAAAACCCCAGTCATGCTGGTTTGTTTACTGCAGTAATGGACACTTTAGAACAACACTACTGCATCCACTAAAACAAATCCATATGTACATGTTCCATGCTGCCTGTTGGTCGAATTAAGTGGCTTGTGAGACAGCCAGCTTTTTTTCTTTTGCCAAAGGTCAAAAGAAAACATATTTATCCTCTTTCTCATCCATTATCCATCTCATTCTGTACCCTCTGACAATTATGAATTGATGTGATTTTCTTTTAATACGATGACCTCATTTTCACCATATAAATTCATCACATACATTACTTTCCCAACAATGGAGTACACATTAGGGAGGTACAACTAACACACACACACACACACACACACACACAAAGGTCCCCTTTCAGACCAATCTGCAGAATCATAAACATATCTTAAGAACAAGCATAGTAATGTAGTACTGGGCACGTTCATGGCAATTATTCCTTTGGTTTTATATAAAATACACTTCCGTGGTTAGGAAGTCGAGCATGTACACTGACTGTGGTGGGCAGTTCCAGAATATGTCTTGCTTTGTCATCTGGGAAAGTCCCTGGGTGCAAAATTGGTGTTCTCAATCGAAAATGGCAAGGCATAACCCATAGTCCTTTAGCCCTTGAGGAAACCCACATATGGTTCTGACCACAAAGGGACCACCAACACTGTGCAAGTCACTAGAAGTGGAACTCTCATGTGATCATCTAAAGAGTCATTAGAGGAGGTAATATAGGCCCGTCGGCATTGCCTACTCCCTTCCTCTGTGCCCCCTCCACTTACAGAGGTCATTACTAATGCTACAGGTGTGTGTAGTAGTCAGCCTAATCGTGGTTTAATCATCCTCAGCCAGACAGAAATTTGGTACTGTTTCTGGTACTGCGCTGATAGTGTACATATGAGTAATCAGAGGTGGAAAAAGTCCTGAGAAATTACACTTAAGTGAAAATATACCGTACGTAATGTGACAAAATCGTACTGAATTAAAAGTGGAAGGATCCAAACCAAAAAAGAAAGAAGAACGTTGCAAATGCAGTTCAAAAACGTGATCCAAAGTGCAGGCAAAAGTTAGGCAATCTACAAACTTCAGTACTGTGGTAAGAACTACGAGCAGAGCAAAGTCAGAACCAGAATAACCATAAACATAATTAAAGGCTTGGCAAGTTCAGGTAAAGATACACTGAGGGTTACCTCGCAATGCGGATGTGAAAATGGGGTCCTTAATTACTGGGTAGTGGTGAATTGGTTCAGGTGTGGGATTAGTAATGAGCGTGACAGAGTACATGTTTGTTGGGAAGTGTCATCTGTGGTGGCCATATTTATATGCTGCGGAGTGTTATGGGAAAGTTTCTTGCTAACTCTAGCGTTGACCTAACAGTAGTCAAGTGAAAGTCAAAAAGTTGCTACTTTTAAACATAAATTAATATTGTGTTCATATGCAATGTAACTTTTATGACTTGTCTAAAACTGCTAAAGATCATTTCTATTTTAAAACAACAATGCTGTTTTGCTTTAAAACACCATTCTGTCGCTAAACGTTTGCAATATTTGCATTAGTTGGAATTTAATTTGCTGCCTAGTCAATTATATTGACTATAAATTGTAGTCTAACCTGGCCTAAAGAAAGATAAATATAGCTAGTAAATGAGTGGTAAAACTTACCACAACATGCTTTTTCAGATTCGATGCAACCCACGCCTCTAGTATTTAGCACTGGCTGGATAAGGTAAGAAGAGACCTTCAGGATTTACAGTAAATAAAAATGTACGTTTTCTTGGAATTTATAATTAAGTAAGAGTACTTAATTAAATTAAACAATTTCAGTAATAGTCTACTAAACTATAAATATAATACCAATTGATTATAGCAACAAAGTAGCCCTTTTTTAGCTTGAATTTCTCTTAATCTACTTCAAGCAGAAAGAAAACATAGTACTGTATTAGACCACATAAACATTGATGCATTACATGTGTGCATGTGTGTATACATACGTACATCCAGATGTATACTCTTCATAGCCATGTGAGCTTCCCTTTCTGACAGGTGATTACCTTTAATATAAACATGTGGATAAATATGTACCTCATAGTGACTCCCACTGCTTTATTCATTATGTTTATCAGCAGTGATGGCTCTACAAGGTTTTCCATGGGGTAGCCGGGGATTTGTGGCATGATGGCGCATTGTGTTTGTGCCTGAAGCTGTACGTATATGAAAAATGTCAGGGCATTAACTGTATATTAATGTCTGAGCCCTTTAAGGTCTGCATATGTGCAGTGCATTGTACATACAACCACCAAACAATGAAACAAACAATATGGCTTGGAAAGACTTGAGAATAGGACTTCTTGACATTCTTTATTAAATATGTTATCAGCATTGGCAAGCTATTGGGTTGTAAAAGGAATAAAACACTTTTGTACATAACGTCTAGGCTTTGGTTGTTCATTTCGTTGCTGATCTTGTTCAAACATGTGTTGTGGTTATATTATGTTTATTAAGAAGTTCAATCCAATATATGTTAATTGCTCTTTTTTGGAGGGTGTTGCATAGAAAGGCTGCTATTTCTATCCATAATCATTCACCTCCAAAAAAAGCTCCAAAAATCAGATATTGTGTGATGTGTCTTCCAATTTCTTGTGGTAGAACTGTCTGAATTCATGAATAATGCATTTTTCTTTACAATCATTTTGTCCATATTAGGTGTTTCAGTTGCATCATGTGTTAGGGACCTGGTTGGGAAGAGCCATGGAAAAGGCAGATCTGTCAAATCATGCAACTTCACCTAATCTCAGTGTCCACATGTTTACAAGTCAACATGGAGCCATAGCTGTTGGAGAGTGAGAGAGAGATTTCCCAGAATAACCTATGGATGGTGGAACGGTCCATGACAGAGCAACTTCTTTGCAGACTATCATAATTATAGGTGTTAGTGAGCCTCCACGGTAAAAGGAGTTCATTCCAAATTTAACCTGTCGTAATTACGAGCATGTGGTGCAGTGCACTCCGAAAAAACAAGGTACTAAAGTGTAATGTTCTGGGTACTACCACTTGCCAATGGGGTGGTACCCTTGAGAGTACATTTTAGCCTTTATTTATCTGAGAAATTGACTGCAGTGTACATTTAAACTCTGTTTAAGGTTCATATTTAGACATTTACACCACGATGCTGTTGAATTATGGATTCTGATTGATTATTTCTAAAGTGACAGCTCATTCATAGTGATTTGTATGTCTAACGCGCTACATACTTTAAGCCTGATACTAAATTCATTTTAAATTCTTTTAAAATGTGTATGTTAAGAAAACATACAGTATAATCACTGATAAGGTGACGTTACTGTATATATGAGTGAAAAAACATTTATTTGACATTTATGGAAAGACTCTCCAGAATGAACGCTTTCAATGGTCAGTAAGTTTTCCGCACACAGGAAATTCTTCAAGACAGAAGAATATAAGAAGAATAACACACTTCAGTATGGGAAACAATGACCTTAAGGGTGGTAAGAGTAACTCCATTTTGAGTTTGGCTGCATCACACCATGACATTGTTGATTATTTTTTCCATAACA
Source organism: Parauchenoglanis ngamensis (assembly GCA_030014255.1). Classification (NCBI taxonomy): domain Eukaryota; kingdom Metazoa; phylum Chordata; class Actinopteri; order Siluriformes; family Auchenoglanididae; genus Parauchenoglanis; species Parauchenoglanis ngamensis. Next base: position 1,436,023 of record JAQMYM010000038.1, on the reverse strand, counting down.
GGACACCCCAAGTATTTTATTTCCTACATAACTACCACTGCCTCTGTAGTGCCTTAGTGGGTATATTCATGTTGTTTTTACCTTGTTTTTGACTGTGTAGCTTAATTAAGTCTATTAAAATCTTTAACTTTATGGGCTGTCATAAAAATAGGGCCATCAACATTTTGTCGCTTGGTTGACCTGCAGTTACATGACACAGGAAGCACATGCTTTAGCAGTTAATGGCCCAGTGTTCTTCTCTCTGACAGTAATGGTAACAAGTGTTTCATACACAAGCTCTCACATTCCAAGAGCATGGAAAGTGCTCATGGTTTTCTCCATAGTTATGACATATCTAATGAGGTCCTGTCATGTGTTTATGAATGCCTTTCACGAAATGAGTAGTCCTGTAGTCCTTTACAGCTAGTGTCTGCCAGCCCCAATTTCCACTTCAATAGCTCTAAACACATAAGGACGTTCTAAGTGTGGTGACTTACGTGAAGTGAGGGAGTGGATGTGTTGGTGGCGGCATTGCACTACTGGGATGACTGCCTGGGATCAACAACCTCTAAATCAGTGCCTCTAGCTCTTGGACCACACTGAATTTCCCTCTATCCTGCTCCCTGCCGCCGTCTGGCTTCTATTTGTTCTCTTCTCTGCCCTCAGTTCCTTTCTTATCCACTCTTTTGATTCTTCTGGCTGATCTTTTTTACTCTTTACACTATCTCTCTCCCTCTTCCTGTCAGCCTCGGTCTTTTATGGCTGTCTGTCTGTCTTTCTTTTTGTGGTTTCTTATAATGTATATGGAAATTTTTACAAAATGATTTATTTGGAAAAAAATGTGAATACAGCAAGTTGACATACTAAAACAAATGCCAAAGATTATAACAAAAAGAACCTTGCATAACACCATAATAAACATCTCAAAAGAGTATGCCAACATAAATTACCAGACTTATCGAGCGGTGGCCAATTTTGCTTTCCTGCGAAGAGACGCTCATCGAGCATTTTTGGAAGGAGTCTCCAGTGTCAGTGCAACAAAGCTGTAATTTTAAAATACTGGGGGAAAAAAGCACTTTCAAATACTTATATATTTATTTATTTTAACCACAATGATAACGTTGATAATGAAAATATAATTCATTGGTTTGTTTTATTGAAGGAGATTGTACTTCCACATATTTGTGTGTGTGTTTTTCTGCCTGTTCTATAGTAAGTTCTATAGTGTAACTGTAAACTGTTATTGAATAGTTCTGGTTTTCTTATTTTTAACATTGATACTGAAAATATATTACTTCTTTCTTAAGTTTTTCCAGTATCAGAAATGCTTCAGATAGATTTGTGGCTTCTTATTGAGAAAACTTCTTTGTCTTATTAATTAAGAAATAAAGCAAAAAAACTTAACAGGAACTAATTTGTCTATGTAAAACTAAGTGTAATAAATTCTATAAAAAAAATGCAAGTAATAAATGCATAAAAAGTACAACCTGTCATTCTTTAATAAATTTAAAAAAATATGTTAACATTGGCAAATTGCTGTGTTGTAAAAAGAATAACACACTCCAGGGTGTGCTGTTATTGGAAAATAATCAGCTCTGGGGTGGTAGTAGTAACACATCACACCACCCCATTATTGATTATTTTACCATAACAGCACGTCCCACTGTGTTTTATTCCTTACTCATCACACTCTCCCTTTATGGAAACACATTTCTGTCTTTTCCTTCTTTTTCATTCTTTCCCTCAATTCAATATTTGTATAAAAATTCAATATTTGTATAAAACGTGGTGAACACATACCCCTCCTTGCTCTCTATTTCTCTTTGGGTGGAAAGCAAAGCCACCCAGAAATCTTCCTGACTCCTCCACCACCTCCTCTTCACCCACTTGTAGAGGTAAATGACTTGCCTGGGGTTATGCAAGTTAACAGTTAAATGTGACATTTAACTCCTCAGCCTGCCCACACTCCCGTATTTTCATTTCAGCACCACATTGTGAAAGTGTCACTACAAGGCAGAGGGGCTGATGATGTTGCTGGACTTTACCCTCGAGGCAGAACTGGAGTAGAGAACGATAGTGCTCGTTGCAGAAAGTGTAGACTTCATCAGCATGTCCAAACCACATATCTCAGGAGACACCACCGAACCGTGTCTCTGTAGGCCATAAGGGTTATTCAAGGGGTATTCATCATTGAGACATTTTTTCCCCTACACACCTTTCATCATCTACCAATCTCTCTTTCTGTAGACCACAGAGAACCTGCAGCTGCTCTGTATGAGGTCTAGAGGATCGACTAATGTTGAACAAACCACATCATTTACGTCTATTTCATGCCTGGCCTCCCAAACCTCATTCTGATCACATGATGCTTTGCTGTGCATCCTGAAGGCTAACACAGCACTAGCCCACAGATGGATGTCTTTTTTCCCCCTTCCTCCCTTCTACCTCCTTCTCCTCCTACACTGTAATTATTTGTAAATGGTTCCAGTAGGGTCCAACACAGTGACCCAGAGCAGACCCTTAGACTTAAAGCCCATATGTGAGTGAAAATTGCACTGAGGCATCATTAGGCTTCTGCATCATACACTGCTAATGAGTAGGAGGAGAAGAGAAGAACCATGTGAGTGGTGTGGTGTGGGCACCAGTGGCGTTGATGGTGGTCCTTCCCCGTGATCCTAACAGTTCCCTGTGTTCGACCCATCTGTTCCCACTCGGGCCTGCTTTGGCTCTCTTTCAGCAGTTGAGGGCTTCTACAGCCTTCTGGTGTCCAAAACAGTGGGATATTTTACTAGAGCTGGCCCAACACTCTGCCAAAGTGCTCATGGCAAATATATCAGTGGCAAGACGCAATGCAAGCAAGGCAGCATAGATGCCAATGATCGATGATTGGACCACAGGGCTGGGTGCATTAACCTGATGGTCGATTGATGAAAATGTCTGTGGATAAGAATAATAATGTGAAGACACTGGCTAATGTTACTTTAAAATCTCAGAGTAGGTCTGCAAGCTATCATTCATTTTAAAAGCAAATTATTGTATGCATTACACAGAATATAACTGCTGGAATAAGTAGAGTAAGGTTTTTTTTATATAAGAAAGTTGATTCAACTGGTAATTTCAGAGTTATACCTGACATGTGATTACAGCTATGCAAACAGCGTTGATTTTATACTCACCTGTGTACCTTTTGTACATCTGGAGGATTAAAAGCTCTGCCCACTAGGGGCAGATCATAGTCAAAACATAACATACTAGCACTGGAGTGACTTTAGTTTGGGATTTCAATAACTTTGGTCTGGACTGACTCTGGAGAGACATCGATCACTTCTGCTAATTTTAAAGATTTTGGGATTTGAAAGGGCTGTAATAAAGTAGATTTTGAAAAGCAGCAGTGAGCTCAATCTAAATGGTACACCACATCACATCAGTAAACCAATATCAATGTGGCGATGGAGAGTATATTTTGCTCATCGTACAGACTGCTGTTAGGGTCATTTCTAGCTATAAGCCATCACTTAAGACCCTTGACCAAGTGGCCCTGTAACAAAGCTTTATTTTTTGACCAAAAATATAATGTTGTAATAATATTTTTTGCCAGTAAGGGATGGTGAGCCTACTGCTGTTACCATGGTATAAGCTTTCACAGGAGGCTGCCTTGTGTTTTGCAACTTGACCTGTTTGCAACCCCTCTTAGTGGGATGTTGGGGGGCCCAATTAAGGTTTCGCTAAGTAAGGACCCCAGAAATTCAGAAACTGGCCTGCTTGCCATCTACATTGGTATTGCACCATGCACACGTGTCATGTTAATTGTTTTGGGATGTGTAGTCCAACATGTCAAATGAGTACAGGATGCACCCAGCAGCCATCTTGTGTACACCTAGTTAAAAGTATGTAGCCTATTTTACCAGCTATTCAACATTAGTGACCCATTACACATACTGTATTTAAAACCAGCTATTGACTCAGTACAGCCAAACCGAAGTATAATATTATATTTTTTGATCAACATTGTTTGACGAAACATTCTTATAAGTCATAAAGCAGGCACATCCCAGATGTTTCCCAGGATTCTGATATGGCAATTGAATTACTGTATATTTCACTTTAAAGTGTGAACACTTAATGTTTGGGATATCAATTGGAAATTTGGAAATTCAAAGGAAATATTAGGGAATGTGAACTATGATGTTTATATCCCAGATATTATGCTCATGAATGTATTTGCGGTTATTTGTCTGTACACCCTGTCCAAAGTAGACAGTCACCAGTGGCTAGAGAACAAATCTATGAACTGAAAATCAGTACTCATTCAGAATGAAGTGGTCTACGTAAGTGTTGTACACTTGCTACACTTGTTACCCACATCTCCATATGCAAGATTATGGCTTTGCAAGCACTTTTAGTTTTATTGCCCCAGGAAACTGTCTTAGGTCTCATTCTGTAACAACTATTTCCTTTTCTCTTATATATCATTTTCATTTCATTTTTTCTATATCCACAATCAAAAGTGAAAGCTTCCTTTTGTCTTTGATCAGATTAAGTAGAATGACTCATGTCTAACAGGCCCTACTTCCCATGCCAGAATGTTTTTGTTGCAGTTTTTTTCCCTCCTTAAGGCAAAGGTACACTAGGTCTAATGGAAACTACAATGCAGTAGCTGCACTGTGTATTTTTTTCCCTCGCCACCCTGCATGAAATGTAACCTGCGGGTCACACTGTGTTTGCAGATCTAGTCTTTGAAGAGTGTTTTCTTGTTTTTTTGATGCCACACAGATAGTGCTATGATAATAGTGGCCTAAAAGCAAGCGCCGGTACACATTTATGTGTGTTCATGCTTTCTGGCACAACTTCCTGCACTTCCAAGGAGTTGTGTGTCTTTTTTCTCATATCCTTTTACCAGCATCTACCAGTTACTCATGTCCGTATGGGTGTTAGTCAGCTCAGGGCCTTACATTCTCATTAGTGTCTGGGGAATGCAGGTGTCAAAGTGCACACATGAAGCCATAGGCTGTGTCAGAAACTCCATATTGATACTGCTCGTATATTGAGCTTGATGGAAATGTAGTATGTAATTTGCAATACATGAAATAGAAAAATTTAGCAGTATGCAACAGTTACCCAGATGATATACTACTCTGGTGAAAATTTCCAGTATACAGCCTGAGCTCACTTTGTCAGCCACTGCAGCCCATTCTGCAAAGCTCCAGCTTTCCAAAACGATAACAAAAAAACATGTGGTGGTGCGGTGGTTAGCACTGTCGCCTCACAGCAAGAAGGTCCTGGGTTCGATCCCCGGGTCACCCAGGATGCC
>JAQMYM010000038.1:1412039-1430633 GCA_030014255.1 Parauchenoglanis ngamensis | reverse complement strand
GCCCGAAGATGCTGGGATTGGCTCCAGCTTCCCCGTGACCCAGACGGATAAAGCGGTATAGATAATGGATGGATGGAAATAATGAATACATTGCATATTATGGTGTATTTTCAAATGTTTTCTTGTTTTTTAACAGAACAAATAGCCCAGCTGATAGCAGTACACAGTGTATACTGGGCCAGGATGCAATGTGTTGTACACCAGTATGGAGTTTCAAACATATCTACTCCCAAATGCACCGGTTCCCATCCCTGATCCTGGAATATCCCCTGTCCTGTGCATTTTCTTGCTCCCAACACACCTGATTTTAATAATCATCTAATTGACAGCTGAAGTAGGTGTGTTCAAGCATGTAAAAAGTAAAATGTGAAGAACAAGGGGTATTCTAAGACCAATGTTGGAAACCTGTATCCTAATAAACAGACAAAAAACACATGTATATGTGCACATGCAAGACTGCACTTATTAAACCAAGTCCCTCATTCTTTTTACAGACTAACATCATCCCATCATGCCTTTCAAAGGCCCACAAGCATGCTTCATTTGGGCAAGAAATTAAGTAGTGCCTATTACCATAAACACACTCCACATTCGGCTGCTTTTGTGTGGGAAAACCCATTTTCTAAATATTTCACAGGACAAAGTATAAATCACCAGAGTGCAAAAACCCAAGTTTATCTTTGCCTAATTGCAATGATACAGCCACAGAGATGTGTGTTGATTGCAGTCCTCTGCGCGTTTGCATTCCAGATGCTGATAGTGAAGAGAGGACCACCAAAGACTCGAAGCACACTTTATTGACTTAAGCTGAATAAAGAGTCTGATAAAGAGCTTCCCTCTCTTGGCCATTCATCAGCTGGGCGGATGGAGATGGCTGTCTCTGTGTGCTCAGTGTGAGACAGTTACTGCCTCCAGGACCTGTCTGCCTACAGAGCAACAACGACTCACTAAACATTGACTCACTGCACATCGACTCAGTATACACTGATTCACTCAATATAAATGTACTAGATATGCATTAACTGGACACGGACATGAGCTCACTGAGCATAGTATATTCTAAGGATCGGTAAGGCACATGGTGAAAATCTAAAAACTCACAGTTTTATTTCCACAGGCAGATTTCATGTTTAAATGAAGTGAGTATGCTGGTTCATAGCAACAAGGGCACATTTGCTCACATTTGCTAAACAGCAAGCATTCTACTGTTTACACACACAGATGTAAAGGGTAAATCTTGCCAGTATGGTTCATTCTTTGCTTCTTTCCATTGTTATTGTTTGCTATGATCTATTACCCACATGATGTACCACCCATGCACAAGATTTCAAACAGATTCAACAAATACAACAGATTCACTGCATACTGACTCATTCTGCACTTTGCAATGCATACTGATATATTGCACATTGATCGCTGCACCGACGTTCACTGCAGAGGGATTGATTAAATTTAGTCTCAATGCTCAAGGATTCACTGAATAAAAAACGATTGCGCCAGGATTCGATAATATAGAGTCACAGAGATTCACTGAATATAGACTCACCGAACAGGCATTCGCCAAACACAGAATCAGTGTACATAGATTCACTAAATATAGACTCACTGTACAACGGTTCAGTGAACACAGCCTCATTGCACAGAGATTCACTGAATTTGGACTCATTGTACAGTGATTCCTTGAATATAGACTTACTGTACAAGGATTTACTGAACACAGACTCAGAGCACAGAGATTCACTGAATTATGACTCACTGTAGAAGGATTCGCTAAACACAAACTCAGTGCACAGAGATTCTCTGAATTAAGACTCACTGTACAGTGATTTCTTGAATATAGATTCACTGAACAAAGAGTCGCTAAACATGCTAGTTTGTATGCTACGTAGTTATCATGCTAGCTAAATTTTGAAAGCGTAATTGCACTTTTACTTGCCAAAAGAATGATCACCTCTGCAAGCCTTAGCTATATACATGACAATAACAGGTAAGAGACAGGGAATCACTTTTGGTGATTCAGCTGACACCATCATCTAATGCAACTTTCTTTATTGAACTGCTATCTCAGTTTAGCGTCAGCAACTTCAGGTTAGTTCTTGCTCTAGGAGAAGCTCACCTTGTTTGTCACGATTGAATATATGTATATTTAAAAATCTTGCAATTGGCAAATATTCCAATCTCTAAAAGAAATTAGTATGACATTTATGGATACATGCTTTATTTACTCCCACACTAAGGTGCTGTCGGTCTGTGAGCTAAGCTACGACGCCGCATGGTTTGCATTAGGAGCCCAATTGAAATGAGACATTACATCTAGCCTGGCCAAGTCAAAATGGACCTGGTCTGACGTGGTGACCAAGCGTCATAAATCACTGGCGCACACAGGAGGACTTTCAAAGGCATTTTAGCACTTGTCTTTCCTTTGGGACGGCTCCTTTTTTCTGTCCCTCTTAACCTGTGGTTTCCACGCTTCTTTGAGGCTGAGCTGACTGCCAAATATGAGCACTTTACTAACTCCAAATATTTGCATGGTCAATTGGGCAGTGTACTGTTGCGGTTGCGGCCCCACGAGTCACATCTAAACACCCTTGAGGCTTTGCTGATTTAACTCTTATGCTGTGCAGAGGAGAACTCTTTTTGCTCAGCCCTGCTTGTTTCAACATCTAGCATCCGATTTCTCCTGCAATTTAGCCACTACGCTGTGTGATTCTCCTCTGAAAGAAAATTCCACGTTGTGTTTAGAGCATCGTTGTTTCTGTTTGTGTGAGAAAAATGGAGTGTTTTCCATGAAGAGATATTTCACACTAACTAATGAATCCCAGGTTTGCAATTTCCTTCCTTCCTTCATCATCCTAGTGTACATTTATAGACAATAACAGATAATTTGTCCTGTTGTTTTGCATAATAGATCAATTTTCATCCCCGATCTTTGTTGATAGCATATAAACTGACCATTTAAAAACATTTTTAAATTTTACATTTAAGCCTGTCTTATTCGAAATGCAGATTTAAGGTACTTGCTGATGGTTATGCATCACGGTAGTTACGTGTCCGTCTGGAAAACCCATCATATGTGTAATGTGCAGTTAGATGAGACAGGACATAAGAGAGTAAAATCAGCATTTGCTTTGTTAGTGAAAAAAAGGAGGATAATCTAATAGTCAGAAATCAGGAAAACAGTCAAGGTCAAAAGCCAGAAGCACAACTAGAAACAAAAAAGCAGCGAAGGTTTGAGACAAGTGCATGATGAGATGCGAAACAAAAACAACAAGGCAGAAATAACCAAACGAATCAAGCTGAAACACAGAACAGGTGACCACAATAGAGTAATCAACCAAAGACTGTACAGGCGTGGAGGCAGGACCAAAACCAAAACATGGTCAAACATAAAAAAAGCACTTGGAGTGACTCAAAAGTGAACTCAATATCACATGAGAGCAGCACTCATGTGTTTGAACACTGTTACCGTGGAAATTCATGACAACTTTACATTTTCTGTGATGTAAAGTTCTGACTGTAAAGTATGTTTGTAAAGTATGTTTTCCTGAGATGAAATATAATTTGACTTCTTGTGTATTTAAATATTCCTTTCCACGTGCCCTGAAAGAAACAATGCATATATAACAAAATTATTAACAAAATCGATTTATTTATTTATTTAAAATCTAAGGCATAGAGTCTAATTCCCTAAAGGTTTTTTTTTAATGTCTTAAATTGACTGTCCATATGTGTAGCTACTACACATGGCAAAGTTAATTTATCATGTAATGTAAAATGTATGTATATTTCATTAAAAGAAGAATATTTCTTCCATGTTTTAGTGAAATATATATTTATGCTTTCTTAAAGTAGAGACTTTTGTCAAAACCAGATTTATTTTTGTGGCTATTTGCAAGAAATCAGCCACAGTGACAATACAATGGGTTTTCTCAGAACTCTCCATAAATCTTCAGGTGGAACTTTATATAGTTGTATATAAATAGTATTCAAACTATATAGTTCTATAGTAGATTTCTATATAGAATTACAGTTCTACAGTAGCATCTGTCTACAAGTTACACACACACATTTCAAAAGTGTAATGTAAATAACACTGTAAACTGTAAATTGTAATAACAATATGGACCAGATTTACACGCAGGGAGGTGGCTAGGTCCTGTGGAACTAAGTAGGCATGCAATATTAACTTACACACAGTTACTTTATTTGATTTAAGCAGCTTTTTAAAGATTTATTTTTGAGTTATTTGTTTAAGGAAGTGTTACAATTACATAGTTTTGAATAATATTGTACTTCTTGTACAATATTCTGAAAGTCATTATATCAGATCCTGTGATTGTGTATAAATGTGTGCAATGTGTCTCTCTCTCTCTGTGCGTGTGTGTGTGTGTGTGTGTGTGTGTTAGTGGTGGGGGAAGTTTATATCCGGATGATACCTAGAACCAGGTTCCCATACTGCATTGTTTTTCTTGCATTACACATAATTTTTACAAGTCAGCTGTATGGAAAAGCCTGTGATAATAGCACGATATCAGTATTACTGATAACACGACTGCACATCGATGTCCTGGCTGCAGCCGGCTTCAGCGTGTGAGGTCTCGAGTGTACTGGCCGGTAGGTCTCCATTTGAGTCATCTTGAGCTCTGCAGAGATGTCTGGATCTGGTGCAGTTTCACTGAGGAATCTGACAAAACTAAAACCCAGCTTTGTTTGTGGAATAGTTTGCCTCTCCTTCATAAGCAGTGCCGTTATTAGTGAAATTATTTGTTTAATGCAACGGCAAAGTTGGACAAATCGTGCCAAAGTGCTGCGAAAGATTTGCTTAGGCATTTTAGAAATGTGCATGAAAGAAATTTGACACGTACATGAAAAAAAAAAAGAAATATGATGAAATCAGATGGGACTCCTTAGGGTGTTCTTGGCTTTCAGAAAATGATTAAGCCTAAGCATTTCTGGAAACTAAAAATCCAAACAATGAGTACAAAAACTAGTAAAATGATACTGCTTGATATTAAGTTAGGAATAAAGCATGATGGAGCAGGCTGTTAGAGTAAAATAATCAATGATGGGTGGTGTGATGTAGCCGGACACAAAGCGAAGTTACTGTTACCACCCTGAAGTCGATTATTTTCTTATAACAGCACGTACCGGAGTGTTCTAGTTCCAGATTTATGTTATATCAGTTTTAAACACGTATTCACTTTTATTTCTCTCTTCAAGGTGATAAGACAAATTAAACTACCTTGTACCTAATAAGACAAATTAAAGTACCAAGTCATGAAGACTTTTCCATGTTGGAAAATTTAAAGTAGAAGCTTTAGGAAGAGAATCTGACTTCCTTCCAAAATGATAAATAAACACCTCCTTAAAGTAAGTAAGCATCTGCCTTTTAAAAATTACACACGTTTTGTTATTTGTTTATGCGGAGCAGACTCCATACAGTCCATGTATAAGTTGTTACCCTAGAAATGCATGTCATAATATACGACACTTATGTCAAAACTGCTGAAAAATAGAAAATTAGTCAATTAAGCAATTTCTGAGCAATCGGAAACAAGAATTCATCAACGCTGTGATATAAGGCTCTTTAATGCAACCTATGATGTTTACATTGTAATCTTTTTGATTAATTATAGTTTGATTAATCACTGAATGACCTAAAACGGATGGTTCATCACTGGATTGAATGGATGATGCTTGTTGACACCAAAGATCTATTCAGAATTTATATTACCTGGAAATAAACACTGCATAATATTCGATCCTAGGACTGCTTGCCCACCAGCAAGGCTTACAAACACACTTTAGCATGGCAGCATGCATTTGCTCACTTTGTAGAGGTTGCATGTCAAGCCTGAAACACTGTTTAGCCCTGATTGAAATTCAGTTTGTATTGCCTTATCATTTCAAGTGGCTTGTGCTGCTAGCTGCCATGTGCTTAATGATAGAAGGATGGTCAAGTCCTGAGTTTGGAATATTGTTTTCCACACTGGCCACAAATAGGCAGAACAGTATACAGATAATTGTTTAGCGAGTTGTTTGGACTACCATTGTGTCACATCATCTGGAAGTAAATATTTATCAGTGCAGAGAAGGACTTGTGGGAATGGGCGAGTCTGAATGTCTGGTCTCAAATGGCTGAAATCTTGTGACGGGCCAGTGCTGGAGCTGCCGTTGACCCTGTTTACCATTAAGGGGGCTACAAGACTGATAGGAGTGTTATTGACCCAGGGGCCATTCGTGGCATGTTTGGGATCTGCTGAGCATATCCCGGGGTTAATCTATACAACGAAGCCAATTATAGCCACTGAAGGTCAAACAATATAATCCATCACAGCAAGGATGACGGCGTGCATGGATAAACAGGGATGGGACAGCTTCTAGACCGGGTGTAAACCAGCCAACCTGTGCATGCCAAGGGTCAGCACCAGTGTTTAATTGTCTCACTGGATGTGGCGGGGTTGTATGTATTGCTTGAGCAGGGCAAGCCAATGAACGATTGTTTGTTCTTCCCCCCTACACACACATACTTCAGTTTATTTGAACATGGATCATATGCCTAACTGACTTTATCTCTGCTGTCTGTGTTCCACACTGAAGGTTGGCGTCTGAGACAATGCATCGGTGCTTATTTCCTCTTTTTTTTGCATAAGACTGAAAAAATGGAACAGAAATAAATATATCCAATAAATTGGATGGGAGTTGCATTTAATGACCTAGTAACTAGATGTTTTGAGTTTAAATTCCTGTACTGCCAGAGACACACTTTACAGGAAAGACCACCAGTATGCTTGGATTGGATGACTTTGCCACATTTTAGAAACATGTTGATGTAATTTAGGGACGTACTGTGATTTTTAAAGTGGGCTGTCCCACTTACCTTCCCAATCTGTCATGGCCATAGAAAGAAAATAGGCAGAGAGAAAAGTCCAATTAGAACAGTGTGTTGTTCATATGTAGCAATGCTATTTGCATATTAAAATTTTAAGACAAACCCGCAAATGTCAGCCTGTTTTCTTTTGTAGGGATTCTATACTATGCTAAAGCAGCATGAGCAAAAATATAATCCAGGCATTTTTCAATTAAAAAAATACTCACAAACTTAATAATAATATGAAATAAATGAAAAGTGTATGGAAGGTCCATGTTAAAAGAAAAAGACAGGCTCATGAGGGAATGATAATATAATGTAAGTGATAACAGGAACTGTTTGGTGGATGTTCCTCATTACATGTAACTTCCAATGGATAATATGTAAGTTGTGTCAATCTTTAATAAATAATAATAAGGGTTGGCACATTGGGCAACATCAGCCTGTTGCTGATTATTTTCTTATTATTGCCCCTAGAGATTTTAACTCATTTCAGAAAAAAATGCCTGTCAAATAAATTAATAGAATAAGATACAATAAAAAAGAATTCAGGGGAAAAAACAGAGACAGAGTTAGAACTGAAATAAGTCTTCCATCACGGGCTTCACATAATCATGAGCAATCACATGATTTCACACTACATATTACTCACATGTGAAGTACATGATTATGTGTAATCTGTATGTGATTTTTCTGTAAGGGATGAATAACTGAATAGAAACGAATGGAAGAGAGAAGCAGAGAAAGTGACAGCGAGCATCGGTGTGTCAGCACCAGGGTGACGGGGGTCTCTAACAGGCCGTACACAGTGGCTCTGAGAGTTCAGCTCCTCCGTGGACCACCGTGCTGGGGTTCTTTCCCCTCATCCTCCCTGGCCCATCCATCAGACTCTCTAGCTCTTTTGCAGACACACTGCGTGAATTATCTCACCAATTAGAGCCTTCATGGCCTACTGTTTGAAAACAGAGAAACTAACATGGACCAGCAGCACAGCTCATCTTGCCTGTCAGGCTTTTACAGTGTTTAATTGTGTGAATGTGCAAATCTCTTTGGTTTTCAAGGCATAGTTTGGGATTTCTCTTTATAAACCTGTTTTATTTTCACTTCTTCATAGTTCCAGGAAGTATAAATGACACAACCAGTTGTGCTTTGTTCACTCTCCTCAAACCTCAAACACATATTTGTGGCATTGCATGGGCTTATACTACAGTGCTGTCAAATTCTCAGTTCTTGTTGATCAGAAGGAGTGAATTAATTTTCTTTAAGAGCAACTCTGACAGTAGTTCATATTGTTTCTATAGTAACCAGGACTTGTATGGCAAATCCTCTCTATACTCTAACCTGCTGTTAAAAAAATGTGTTGTTATTTAACAAAGAAAAATCTAGAATGATTTATACGGCAAAGCCTTCTGTAAGAGCATGTTTATTTAACATTCATGAAAGGAGTTTCCAGTGTCGGTGCTTTGTAACAGACAATACTTTTTCTGCCACTGTATAGTCTTCCAGTTTTTTCTAACATGAAAAGCTGCCTTTTTTCTTATTAATTTAAAGAGAGAGAAAAAAGAGTAACTGGTGAGGAAATGACTGTTTACAGCGAATGTAATTTATATAAGTGATAACTAGAACTTATTTATTTCACAGATGTTCCATTTTGTTAAATACTACAAATGGATAAAGAAGTATGATGTTTCATTCATTAATACAAACAAACAATGTAACCATTGGCAAATTGGTGAGGTATAAGAGGAATAAAACCTTTCAGAATCACCTTTGGGGTCATTAATTATTTTCCCATAACAACACGAGCACTATGAATCAACACACAGGCACACACACACACACACTGAACATTTCTTTCTCTGTATTGCTGTGTTGCTGGTGCCATGGTACAGCTCAGTAATGGCAGGAGTGTTTCCCCCCCTTTCACTTTTTCAGTTGTCTGAAACTCTCTACTTCAGTTCAAGGTCTCTTTGCCCACCCAAAGAGGTTATAGGCCTTCCTTCCCAACTGCATCCTCTCTCTCTCCTAAGTGGGTGGTCCAACAGGGTACAGCTTAGGCACAGGTGGGGCATTGTAGGGGTGCTCACAAATATGTCCCCCCCACCAACAACCCCTCCTCCTCACACACCGATACATACACATACACCCAGACAGAAACACCATGCATTTCCATGTGGAAAGGTGGACCGAGTTTTTGAGAAATCTCCATCAGACTGTTAAAGCACTGAAGGTACGCAGTGGAACAACATTAAAAAAAAGCCTACACACACACACACACACACACACAAAGATTTCATATACTACACCAAAATACATTTCTCCATCTTTAGGCATTGTCTTTGCTAACTCACCATTTCAGTGTCACCACCATAATAAATTGGAGTTGACTGTATCAACAACACCAAGGGCAGTCAACAAAGCCCAAATTGGCTTTTTAAAAAGTGGAAAAGCCAAATTCCAATGCCCTGGCCTCTGTAAATAATTACAGTTCTGCTGGATACGTTGTCCAAAGTTTACAGGGCAGGTTCACTGCACCCTATCTGTTGTTTGGAAGTCATGGAACCACCAGCAAGATGTTGACATATGGTGGATCTGGTGCAGTGCACAAGGCATGGCCAAGCCTTGAGCATAATAAACAGAAGCATAAAGAGAGATCTGTGCAACACAGAAAGCACCCCCACTTCAACCTTTCCCACTAGTCTTGTCTCTACACAGATAGTAGACCACCAGGGTTTGCTTCCAAATGTCTTTTTGATTGGATTGTCTTTTCGATTGACGTAGCTGTGTAAACAGCTGCAACATCTTGCTTTGTTACTGGTGTGGTACTCATTTTCGAGGAAATAGTCTGAAAAATGTTAATGCATCTAATTAGCTATGAATGATAGATCGTCGGAACAGCAAGACTATGCTATCTTGCCTAATGTCCTTCAGATTCAGTGCATGCATCAGTAATTATGGTGTAAATATGGTACTTTGTTCTGTGCACTATGTTCCAAAGTAAGTGGCTACCTAGATAAACAGCATATGAAGCAGTATTTGTATGCTCCCCAGATAAAGGCTATCTTTATTCTGATATAGCTTAGTTTTAATCCATTTGAATCACATGTATCCAGTAATCCAGTATTTCATGAGCTTTATCTCTGACCACGGTTGCCAAGTCTCTGTAAAATTCCATCCCAGCTACTTCTGTAAAACCACAAAAAAAGACCTGAAACTGGTCCCAAGTTTTAGGACTGGATTAGGGAGATACAATATTCAAATTTTTCTCAGTCTTTATGTCGGAAACAAGTTCAGTGTGGTGAGCGTGTATTTCTAATCTGCAACATCTGCAAATTATCATCATCTGATACGACCATTATCCAGACTCAAGACCTGTCCAGGGTGTAACCCACTTGCCCAATCTGTCCACACCGATACCCACGTAGAAGTGGGAATAAAGATGTACAAGAAGAAGAAGAAGAAGAAGAAGGTATTAAATAAAGATGAAAAAAAAAATACCTTCGAAACCAATTTTGAGTTACAATTTGAGTTACATGTTGCAACTCATAATCCTGAGGTACATATTGGATCTTGGATCCCGCCTCATAGTTCCACTGTTTGATCCTAAACTTGGCTTTCTGTACATGTGGACTTCTCTGGATTTCTCTAGGTTCTCTAGATCCTCCCACCTCCCAAAAACATGTCGATAGATGAACAATCTGAGTATTTGTTCATGGTATCTTGAATTTTACTGGCATCTCATCCGGAATGTATTCCCACTTCAAGCCCAGTGTTTCTGGCATAGGCTCTATATCTACTGTAACACTGATCAGGGTAAACCAGTCAATGAAGATGAATGAATGATTTGAGTATTCATAATAGTTCCTCTAAAATACTGAATGATGAAGTACAGACAGTTTGTCAACTTTGAATTTTGGGTCATGACTGTCACGTTCCCCAGATTACAGGGGTCATGCACTTGCTAATCCACTTCATAATGAGAACTAAAAACATGAAACTACATCAACATACACAGGCCAAAAGCATTCAGACCAGGGTTTAAAACACCTCCTGCCTATAAACCCTTTGAAACCTCAACATTCTGATCTTATAAGCAAAACCAAGAGGCTCCAGTTTGCTTTTTCTTCTTTGCTGAGCTGTGTAATGGGCCACCTGTGGGGTTTCACCATCGGGGATTGGCAGTTCGCACTTGACACCGATACCATCTCTAAATAATGGCCATCTCCTGCTTCAATCAAAGCCACAGGCTCTGTAAGCACGAGAGAGTGGTGGGGTGCAGGCACCTAATATCAGCCTTGGAGTGAAGAAGGCCAAAGGTTATTGTAAAAGGTTTGGCCCCTTGGGTCAAGAGGCGCTATGGCCTCCTCTAATGGTGAGGATAGGATTACTTCTATTCTCCTTCTTCCAGAATCCACCTCTGGCTGTTTCTTGTGTATTTCTTGTGTTCCTATATGTGTGTATGTGTGTGTGTGTGTTTGTATGTGTGTGTGTATGTGTGTAGTGGATGACAGTAGGTAAATAGAGTGCAGAAGCGTCCAGGTTAAAATGAAGTAAACACGTAATAATAGAAAAATATAACTAAAAAAAAAAACAGATTTTGCACCACTACATCCTTCTGCACATAGAATCACCAAGCTAGTGATTCTGACTACATCCTGTAAAAAAAAAGAGGCTGCAATAATTGGTTGTACTGGAACTCAAACCTAGTAATGACTAAATTCTTCTTCAGAACAATGTGCGTGACTTCCAATCATTACTACAAGCGAACATGAATCCCTGAAAAAACAAACAGACAAATTACTGTGAACAATGTTCAGTTTACAGATTGGATTTTGAGTTTATGGATTTGATTTTATTCTTGACTGTTGATATATGGGGTGGAAAACTCATTTTCTGATTGATTAAAATCTCATCACAGAACTGCAGGATTCTTGAATCTGATCAGTCAGAAGGTGTTTAATATGAATATTCTGTAGCAGTATTATATTCTGTAATATTCTTCTAACATTAGTTCTGGCTGCAAGGCAAATGACAAGTTTAGGGTGAGGGTGTGTCCACATAGCATTTTTTTCTGAGCATCAGTGTCTTGTTTTCAAGATATTGTTGTCGCAGAAATAAAATCAATGCCCAGCATTTATTGTGAAGTTCTCAGATGAAGCCAGTGCTTGCTCTGCCAAAGAAAAATGCTATATGAACACATGCCTGAAGCACTCTCCAGCACCCTGTCAGCGCTTTTCTGCAGAAAAATAATGCTATGCTACACACCCTAATACATTAATTGTTTCAATAATGATAACTCATTCATCTGGACTTGTGAAGTAGACGCACCACATAAACTAAGGAGGAAAAAAAATGTTATGATTGATATACTGAAGCTTTCTGTAAGGACGTGTTTATGGAAGAAGTCTCGAGTGTTAACACTTAGTAACAATGAGTTTTCAGGACGATTTTTTTTGCTCTCTATTTCTTTCAGTAAAATGAAAAGCTGTTTGTTTGTTTGTTTGTTTGTTTTATTAACTTCAAGAAAAAGAAAAAACAGAGGCTTGTGAGGGAATGATTGTTAATAGCTGCTATAAGTGATAACAGGAAGTTCCACATGACTACATGGACCTGTAAATGGATAAAAAGTATGACGTCTTGTTCTAAAAAAAAATAGAATATTGTTATTATTGAAAAATTACCAATAATATATGAGATAAGGGAATCATGCATTACAGGGCATCCTGTAATGGAAAAATAATCAACTTTGGGGTGATTACAGTACTCCGCTTCGCATTAGGCCACATCACATCACTTTATCATTAATTGTTTTCTGAAAGCAGGACGCTCCATCATGGTTTATTCCTTACATAATAAAGGGGCCACATCAATGATGTCCTATCATGTTTTATTAGTAAAATGTGCCTTATTCATTTTATGATTTTCATTTAAGTTGGTATCAGTGACTGGCTGATTCCTATAACAGGCAATGCATGTTGTAGAACTGTAACTATAAACATATTGCAAATGAACTTCTATAACCTTGCATTGATATTTGTTAGCCTTCACAGCATCATTATTCATCTCTCAACTATGAGTGAAAACAGACTGCTGCTTTTTCAGAGCTGCAGTTAGCTTGTTTTACTGTCTGTCTGTAGTTCTGGCATGTATTCTGGTTGTACTTTTTACTATGACTGGTTTCATAGTGCATTCGAATATTAAATTCTTTGAGCGTAGCCACTTGCTGGGAGCAAATTAAACAAATGGGTTTGTGGTTTATTTCCCAGAAGAAATATGCCTTTGTCCATTTCTCCTAAAACACTCAGCATTCAGAAACCACCTTACATTTTTTTAAACAAAGACGTTTTTTAGTTTAGCACGATACTTGCTGTAGATAGACGTTAGTCTGTATACACTACTGAACTTTGGGAATGGCGCTAAGTAATGGCAAGAACCCAAACTAAAAATCCATGCCAGGTTTACAAAAACTCTGGTAATTGATTACCAAGCATGTTTACTCACAGAGAGCTAAAAAGAAATCATAAAAGAGCATAATGAAAGTGCGGTATGCGGTAAATCTTCCAAGGAATGCAGCTCAGCCATTGCAGCTCATCAGCTACCATAGGCATAGCTAACTGTTCCTCCCTTTATAAGCTACTGTAGAGCCTGGTGGGTCACTGTAGACTTTGGGTTCACTTTTATTTCTCTGCAGCTTTTCATTGCACTTTCAAAAACCCAGCAAAAAGCACTTACTAGCTTGCAGCTTTGTTCAAGGTTAAAATGATGCTCCCTGCATTGGAGTGAGTATATGTGTCTGTTGTGTGTGTATGAGTCTCTCTCTCTGGCTTATGGCAGTCACTGAACGGTAATGAAATGCAAGTAAGAATCATCACGATCACCTTACAGTTCAACCCGCCTCCTCTTCTTCCAGACCGCAATTGTTGCTGTCTTATCAATTTGGGGACACACCTACTATTGGCCCAAATGGAAGCCTAGATACTATACTTTCAAAACCACAGTCCTGCTCTAATCACTGTGAGACTCGATTACTCCCATGCCAAACAAAGCCTTGAGTTCCTCCCAAACCATATGTTTCTTGTGTATGGGTGAACAATAGCGGTGGGCGGAGTCTCAGTATGGCGCTCTGTGATGTTTGTGGTATGTGTTGAAACACATCAGAGAGGTGAAAACATCAGAAAATCCCTTGCAAATCGGTAAACTGTGATCTCTGGGAAGTCAAACGATGGTTTCACAAGGGAACAGGGTGGAATGAGACAAGTTTTTAAGGGCACCTTTGGTTCCAGCATTTCTCCCTCTGGAGCCGTTATTGCCAGAGCCACAGGAACTAACCCTCTCCATGGTTTAAGGAGATTGAAGTGGTATGTTTGTTGTGCATCGCCTATATCCATCTAAGAAGCTCACCTGACCTTAACCCGCCATGTGATCTCGAACGGCTCGTCAAACTTTTCTGAGTTATTTAGTGCTCAATGTGGGAAGTAATGCAAGCACCTTATCTCCTGGTGTGAATTCCTGTAGCTGAGCATCCCTGCTATACAGACAGGACTGACATTCGTGAGCCTGAGGCTAATGTGTTAGATGATGCAAGGTGTGGAGTTTTGCTTTTGGGTCCAGAACATACCAAATTTAATTTTTTGCTGTTAAGAGGTTCTTACTGTTATCCTTAGGAGGATTTGTTTTGGATTGCCTTCTTTCATGGAATGACCTGAGTTTAAAAAAAAAATTAAATGTGTGTGTGTTATTAAAATACATGAGTGATTTATTCTTGATAACAATCCATGTATAAAATCAAATTATTAAAGCTGATCAGTCAAGGTTCACATTAGCGAGTCTCCTACACATACATTTCCACAAACTCAGGAGCTCTTGTAGGATACAAAAGTTTTTCCCAACTGGATTTTCACCAGTACCATATCTTGTTTAAATGAGCTTGTGAATTGTGAATGTTGGGATTTGTGAATAAATTTGTTTAGATCCAGTTTAATAAATCAGATCCAATATCTGGAAGTCAGTAAAGAAGATGACGACAACTAGACGATAAATCTGGAACTATAGTCATTATTTTCTCCATATTTGATTCATCAAACCATCAAAACTAAAGCAACATTGACCAGTCTTGCAGGTAAGTACTGACATATGCATTGCAGTTTATAGATATATTAATTTGAAGTAGGTCTGGGCTGACAAAGAAGTGTAAAACCTCGTCACATAATCCTTGTGTTTTAAAAAAAAATCTACTCTTTATTTTAATTTTTTTGTTCGAGTGCAAGTGTAAATTAGTCAGCGTGTTGCTAATTTGGTCATTTTGTCCCTGTTCTCACTTTTAAAATTACACATACCTCTGCTGACGTGGGTGAAGTGTGTGTGTACCACAGCAGCGGTATTTCCAAATTTACATTGATCCAAAATGACATATATTTTACTGCTCAACAAGATTCATTTTTAGCACAGATGCAAGGCCAAAATGATTTTCCTGACCTCAAGTATAGCCCTAAAAGTCCTGGCTCATTTCTTACACCTTGGTTTTTCTGGAAATTTACTATTCATGTCATCACACTTCAATATAAATAGGTGACTTCACCCAGCTGCTAACTAATTACAATGTACAGAATTACATTATGCGCAACAAATAAGAACAAGTTAATCAGTTATGGCGACTAAGCATAAATCAGACATTTGGCAGGTCATTATCCCCTGAACATATCATTACCAGAATAACACAAAGCTAATTAAACACCAGACTCACCAAAATAGATATTTAAAGGAAAAATCCTTGAGCGACTGGCATATTAATTTTTGTAATTGATGATCAATGAGTTCTTCTTTCGTCTTTTTTACATGTTGGTCTATTTTCACTTTGGTTAATACTTCACCCATTATGCCATTTGACTATCTTCTGATAGTGTCGACAGTGGATATAGCTCTTGCTTCATCTTTACTGAAAGAGAGCGATGCAGGGGTGCTTTAATCCTTTACCCTGTCCAGCTTTCTCACCTCCTCATCTGTATGCTCTACTCAAATAGATCAGCTTTCAAAACTTTCACTGGATTTCTTATTAATATGATACTGGACTTCACTGGAAAATAGTGAATAATAAAAGTTTAAGATGATGCAGCGTCAGGAGCCGTTTGAAAAAGGTGTGATTGCCTGGCTTCATGTGTTTTGGAAGAAGCACGTTAGCACACTTGGAAAAAGCACATTAGAGTGTTCAGATGTGAAGTTTGCAAGACAAACAAAGACTAACGTGGCACTGCATAATGCATTTACAGAATTCTGGTCAGGCTGACAGTGCTTAAATTAGGCTACTAGTTTGTTTATATTTTGGAAAATAGAGCCAATTAGGGTTGGCACGGTGGTGCAGTGGTTAGCACTGTCGCCTCACAGCAAGAAGATTCTGGGTACGAACCTGCCGACTGACTGGGGCCTTTCTGTGTGGAGTTTGCATGTTCTCCCCGTGCCTGTGTGGGTTTCCTCCAGGTGTTCCAGTTTCATCCCACAGTCCAAAGACATGCAGATTAGATCAACTATGTACCCTAAATTACCCATGGGTGTGAACGTGTGTGTGAATGGTTGTTTGTCTCTGCGTTAGCCCTGCGATGGATTGATGACCTGCCCAGGGTGTACCCTGCTCTCATCTGAAGTCAGCTGGGATTAGCTCCAGCTTCCCTACAACCCTGATGGATAAATGGATGGAATCAATTAGAAAATGTTGCTGGCAGGTACAAACAAAAAAATTATGTGTGAGTGAGTTAAAATAAATAGAGATAAACACAGTGATGTGGATGTGGACTAGTCAGTATCGGAATTTTCATAGAGTGCTGATATATCTCTAAATGTTGAGTTTTTCCACTGTTTCTGGGACTTTGTGTTGAAATCTGAGTAAAGATAGAGACCTTTGAAACACTAAACGGGACAAATTCTTTGGTTCTGTCAGTATTGATTTAAGGCTACGTTTACATTACAAGCCTCCTTGTTCAATTCCAATTTTTTGCTTGGATCAGATTTGCCTATCCTTGAAGGTTCACATTCATACTTACAAGCGACCTGTATCTAACTGTAATGAGAATGCGCCTGTCCCCAGAAATGGCAAGCATGTGCACATTCATACTTTTTTGCCAAAGTCGTCTGCATCAGCAACAACAAAAAACATATTTGTGAGATGACTCATAGTATTAAACCTGACAAAATGGAGGCGCTAGTAGCTAATGTGTGCATCACATTTTACTCTGGAGGGCAAACAGTTGGCCAGCTGTAGCTCTCTCCATTGCTGTTTTGTTGTGCTGCCGATATTCTGACAAGTTGTGCTACTGTGACGAAAAATGCTACTGATAGCAGAGAATAAACTCGATTTTAGCTGTAGCCCTTAACCTAACCCTAACCTCAACCCTAAGACTTCAATTGTAACGTTAAAATCGTAAACGTTAAAATTGTAACGTTAAAATCTTAATTTTAAACCTAACACACAACTGCTAAGTCACATATTTTGATAGGTAACACAAAACACCGCGCTGGCTGATGACAACACGCTCAGCATGTGCGCATAGGCGAAAAGCCACATGAATTCCCATCTGACCATTCACATTCATGTCACAGGGCCACAAATCGGATATGTATCAGATTTAGGGCCACATATGAAAATGGCTCAAATCTAATTTGAAAAGATCTAACACAGCCCTGAAATGATCAGATCCGTGTCACATTGAGGCACAAAAACCAGATCTAAGTCCCTTCAGCATGGCAGCGTGAACGTAGCCTAATAATGACTTTATATTGATTTGAGGCATCTTCACTCACTGTTTTATTCCTCCAGGCAGAAGCAATCCTCCTCCTGTGACTCCTTCAATGGGCATTTTTGGATTTTCCAGAGCTCATAGACTTTCCCTCAGCTATTTCACTGCACGTCATGCTCCGCTGAAATAATAACCCACCGAGTGCACTTGTGAGGACGTCGGCTTAACATACACTCTCTTAATTGCATGTACAAAACCAGACCCTTTCTCATAATTAACCGCACACACTATATTTGTGAGGACGTTGAGTCAACATGCACTCAAATTGCACCCATACAAGTCAACATACACGTTTAATTACACATAGACAAACAGACTTATTCATATGATTGAACACACATTTGAATGCTTCCTTGCTTGTGAGTGTTTGAGATGAAGAGAGACTCTCCTTTTATTGATACAGTACTTGATCTTGACATCAAAATTTGGATGATGCCCCCCCCCCCGCCACACACACACTCACCCGCACACCATTCCTGCCCCCAAATATCTTTCTCTCAGCATCTTTTTTGTATCTGGTCCCTATTTCCTTCTTGTTCTGTTTTTCCTTTGTTCCATTACTTTTTATATAACTACTCCTCTCCCTAACACACACACACATTTTCACCGCTCTGGTGTTTTGGTCTTCAGCTCCGAGTAAGGGAGAGGGAAAGGGAGGGGTGTGTGAGTGAATGTGTGTGTATGTAGACGGGAAGGCCCTGTGTGTATGTGTGCGTCCGTGCAGGGCTCGAGGCCTGTTCTCCTCTGCTGCCGCTGCTTCTGCTTCTTCTTGTGTGGTCTCGCGGTAGACTTTATGATTTATTCAGCTAAAGGCAGAGGAGCAAGACCCCCAGTGACCACAGAGAGAGCTCCGCACGTGGGTTTAATGATTTCACCACAAAAATGTCTGCTATGACTGGGGCCACAAGAGGGAGGGGGGGAGTTGGATGTAGGGGG
>JAQMYM010000038.1:1378880-1398997 GCA_030014255.1 Parauchenoglanis ngamensis | reverse complement strand
CAGTTGAGGGTTAAGGGCCTTGCTCAAGGGCCCATCAGTGATAGCTTGGCAGTGCTGGGATTTGAACTCACGACCTTATCCACTTATCTTATCCACTGAGCTACCACTGCCCACGTTATCCTGGTCAGGGTCACAGTAGATCTAGAGAACACTGGATATATGGCAGGAATACAACTCGGATGGGATGCCAGTCCACTTCAGGGCTCCATGCACACCTAAATCAAGTTATCATAACCAATCCACTTACTGGCATGTTTTTGTTTTGGAATGTTTTGGAAGAAACCGTAGAACCTGGAGGAAACCAACAGACAATATTCAGGCTTGAGCCAGGAATCATGGAGCTGTCAGGCGATAAAGCCACCCGCTGCGCCACCATGCTGCCCAGGATGTAATTGTAGCTAATAAAACAACACAAAAGGTGTAAAAATAAAAGAGAGGGGGAGGTCAGGTGCAGGCGAGGGGTGCGAAGTGTTGAGTTTCCTCCTGTTTTTAGGAGACTGTTTGCCTGATGGGCTGAGATTTACAGGTAGGTCATGGTGGACCACCTGGGCTGCTTATTTCCCCAGGGAATGCACACACACGCACACACACACGCACACACAATCCTTCTGCTATATGGTGCTATAAAGGAAGTGGTAACTCAGTGGTAAAAATTTCAATGGACACAAAACTATAAGTTTGTATGCCAACACTGCCAATGTTTGAACAGATTTCTGTCTCAGCTCTTTGCTTTGATCGAATTCTGCCTCACTTACATAGAATAAAAACCACTCACAAATTCAAATATAAATACACATACAATACCTTTTCTTGCTGTTTGGGGTGGTACAGTTTTGTACCTTTAGTATATATGCATTTTTTGTACCTTTAGTTTGTAAGATGCAAATAATGTACAACTTTTACTCAGAAAATGAAATACCATCCACTTATGTACCTTTAAACATTTTGAACTATATCCGCGTTCACGTAAAAGGTACAAAAGATGCACAAATGTGTACCACTCCAGCAACTAAGAACGTACGGTATAGTACAGGTGTTTTCGAAATTGTATCATATACACTGCACTCAAATGAGATTTTGTGCTGCAGTCCTTTAGTTTGCCTCAGTTTCTTTCTGGCAGTAACACACACCATCCCCACCACCTTCACACCCCTCCACGTTTCACTCCATCATACACTCATTCGCTGACTCTTGTGTTGGGCTTGACCCCATAACAATCACCTGGACCCTGGCCACTAATGCATGTGTGTTCTGGACGAGCATCTGTATGAACATGAGTGGAGGAGGTGTGTTTTGGCCGCCGGGCTGCTTGACCTGTGCTATCTGCTATCTTCAGTCACAGATCACAAGCCTGCAGGCTTCATTCCCTGCATGTCTCCTCACGACAGCACTCCCAAAATACCCCCTTCTCCCCATATGCTTCTGTCCACTGGGTGGTCAGCACATAATCACAAGTCTGTTACGGTTAAAGTTAGCCGCAGTCTGTAATTTGTAAATCCACTTAATTGTATTACATTTATGTGTCTATTGATCGTTGGAGGCCTAAACCATAACTATCTGACTTTTTAACATTAAAGGGAAGCTACAGAGTGCACTGACTTCTATTTCTGTCCTAATCCATAATGATCGTGACCACTATGTATTGGGAAAAGAAGCGGTGAACACCCACTTTCCTGGCTCTGTATCAGCCAAATAAGTTTTAGTTGAAGTTTGGAGGTTCCACAATATGTAGTTCAAAACAATAAGTTGAAAATGAGCAGAGATGAAATTACATTTTTGTTGCCAATCCCTATTGAAGGTTTACTGAAAACGAATGCAATATGACAAGTTGTTCACATGTTGTTCAATGCTGACATGAAACGTGAATGCATACTAGTGCACAATTTTAATTCATTAAAAAAAAAAATAATAATAATCCAGTAACACTTTATATTAAAATTCCCTTAACTAACAGTATGTGCGACATCAGTTAAGATTAATAAACCATGAACGTCAGCATTAAGTAAGGAATAAAACACTTCCGTATGTGTTGTTGTAGGAAAATAATAAATAACAGAATGGTGCGGTGCTGTTTCCACCCTGAAATTGATTATTGCTCACAACATCACGTCCTGAAAAAACAGGGCAAGTTGCCAATGCTAATGATTTTTTTTATTTATTAAAGAATGACACCATTCATTTTATTACTTTCTAGTTACATTTTATGTTGTGGAGCATCCACAAAACAACTTAGTTCCTGATTCCATTTGCCTTATAACAGCTTTTCACTCACCAGACTCTCTTTTTCTCTATCTTAAAGTTAATAAGACAAAAAAAAAAAACCCTACAGTTTGTCATGTTACAAAAAAAGTGCAAACTGTGTTGAAAACTTACATTTACAGTTTAGCAGTTACAAAGTGTGACACTAGAGACTTATTCAATGAATGTTAAATAAACATAATTTTTACAGAAAACGTCACCATATTAACAGTTACACATATTTTTTGAATTTGTTTGCTTAATATGCTCATTATACAGGACCCCTGTGAATTAGTTATTACTAGAGAAACAATAAGGTATTAGAATGAGTGCATTATTATATAAACTGTGAATCATCTTGGAGCCAGAAATATCAGAGCTGCTGTTATAGAAAATTAATCAAAACCTTCTGACCAATCAGAACTGAGAATTCAATAACATTGTGATATAATAAACTAGAAGTAATTTTAAGAAAATAATAACCTTATGAAATTTCAACTGCGGTGGCATTTTACAAGTCAATGTAAATTTAATTACAACATTTTACTAAATGTTGATAATATCCTGAATTCTGGTCTCCAGCTGCAAATACTGAAAAGCATTGCTTTAGCCTCAGTTCTGAATTCTGCAAGTTAAACAGAAATGGGATAATTAAGGCTTATTTGGTCAATTATTTAAAACAATTATCAAATATGATTCGACATACTTGTTCAATTTCCTTATAGTGTAATAATGCTGAAGTTCACGTTTTGTTCACTTGGTAAATAATATCAGTTACGGAAACTGTATTGTAAACACTTACCACTGCTTTTTTGGACTTTTCCAAAAATAATTTCCTTTCATATTATTCAAAATATTTCCCATTTTCCTGAAAAGTATTGAAACTCAGATGAAAATAGATTGTGAAGTCTTTCGCCAGCATTTTCCCATGCCTCTCGTGTCATTTGGGAGCTGTTTTTGTTGCAAACTGCTTCAAAGGCTTAGAAATGTGCTTTGGGTTACCACACTGGAATAAATATGGTTTTCTGATCAGTTAACTACCATCTCAGAGTAAACACAGGCTGGCAGTGTTCATGCAGGAGCCAGCTGGAAGACCTCCTCAGAACCTCTCGAGCTTTCCTCATGAACAATGTCATGTGACCCGAGTTTAAGCTCTGACAGCACAGGTTCAGATTACATGCTGCAGTGATTATACTTCCGTGCTTGATTTTGCTCTGATAACGAATATTTAATGGTTTAATAAATCTTGTTAAGAAGCTTGGGCGGTGGTGAAGTGGTTAGCACTGCTGCCTCACAGCAAGAAAGTTTGAGTTTAGAATAGGTCAACGGGTTACTTGAAATTGCCCATAGGTGTGAATGGCTGTTCGTCTCTCTATGTTATCCCTATGATAGATTGGTGACCTGCCCAGGGTGTTCCCTGCCTCTCACTCATAGTCAACTGGCATTGGCTCCAGCTTCCTTGTGACCTGCAATTTATAAGTGGCATAGAAAATGGATGGATGGATGTTAAGTAGCTTTAATCATTTTTCTACATAATTAAAGACCAATGCACTAATCAGTAATAGGATAATTTAAGATACATGTTGAAATATTTGAATGTACACACAATGGCCAGCCTATTATTTTCATTCACCATGGACTTTTTTTTTCTTTTCTTTTTTTTTTAAATAACAGCATTTTCTCACTAAACTCTGGCAATATCAGTACTGAGACCAATAGAAATATTTAAAAAGCAATGCAAAAAAGTGGTATATTTGAATAATATCCAAAACACAAACGCCTGAGAACATGGTGACTGTGTTAATCTGTGAATATTATTATTATTATTATTATTTTATTTAAATCTGGATTTACAAACTTTTAGAATTCTGGAAATTTTAAAACAAAGAACAAAGTTTAGTGTCTATACTATTCAAGATATCAAGACAGCACATTTGTGGTATTGACCATTGTAAGTCTTTTTTATGAAAGGTCAGATATTCTCTTACATTGAAGCACAATTGTAGACAGTGATATTGGATCTTACATGGATTGTCAAGTTTTAAACACACTTGTAGTGACCAAGCCAGCTATCAAATACTAAGAAATTCATGTAAATATTTCTAAAATTCTACATTTCACTCAAGTTATATCTGGATATATAATTTGTAGTGAAACATGTTGTATTATATTAGAAAACATATACAATATTTTTTTAGATAGAAATGATAGACCAGCCAAGAAAGAAGTTCTATTTAAATAGAAGTTTACGAAGTTCTAAGAAATTGTCACTCTTGCTCAACTCTTGCTGCACAGTCACTAAATGCTTTTGTCATTCATCACAAAATGCACCAGTACCGGAAATGATTGATTGAATTTATTATTGCCCAAGGAACACACACCAGTTACTGAAAGCAAAACTTCACATATGTTTTTTTCTGACTTTTTTTTCTGAAAAACATATTTAATATTGGATAATTTTGCACAATAAATAAATGTAAAAGATATAATTAATTTAGAGTAATTTGTTTAATTTTTTTTTTTTATTATTATCAAGTTTTAGGGCTCTGGTGAATAGCTGATTACATTTCAGGTCAAGTTTATGCAGAAACATTGTAAAGGGAAATATTCACAAAGTATCTAGCAGCATTGTACACTCTTAGACTTAGACTTCTTCTTTATATACAGAATATAGGAGGCATGCTGGTGCAATGTGTGGAGTTTGGATGTTCTCCCTGTGCCTATGTGGGTTCCTCCGGGTGCTCCGGTTTCCTCCCACAGCCCAAAGACATGCAGATTAGTTCAACTGGCTTGTCTAAATTGCCCAGGTGTGATCGTGAGTGTAAATGGTTGTTTGCTGCAGCGTTAGCCCAGCAACAGTTTGGTGACCTGCCCAGCGTGTACCCCGCCTCTGCCCCAGTAAGAGGTATAGATAATGAATGGATATATAGAATCTGTCAGATTAAACTAAACCAGCTTGGTACTTGGCGCACTTATAAAAAAACATTCTTAAGTTGTTCATTAAGAGTTCATTAGATAAATAGGATCTAATTACAAAAACAAAAAAGCAAAACAAAACAAAAAACTCAACCCTTAAAAGTGAAGAGGCAATTTAGAGTAAGCAATCCACCGGCTTGCTATTGGGAGTTTGGAGGAAACCAGAGAATGAGGAGAAACACACAGAGGGAGAGAATAACCTGCGCTCAGGATCAAACTGGAAACCCAGAAAAGGTGATACGGCAAAGATGCCCTATGCATCCTGCGGCCATCTCCGGCTTTTCTCGCTGGACATTCTCTGGAGTTTCTCAGCTCTGCCAACACATCCTGGTCAGCTCATCACTGTTCTACAGCCTCCGACTACCTTATTCTGGTCTTTTGGGACAGCAGCATGGTCTGGCTGAGGGTCCTTGAGGACAGCATTTAGAACATGCTGGTTTTTGGGATTGCCCTGTAAATTATGGCTGTTTTGTAACCATGGGCTCACAAATCATTCTGCGGTGACTTCAGCTTGCCTCAGCCTTCCTCCCATCCACTCCTGCTACCCACAGTGGCTCACAATTGCACCCTTTGAGCTGCCTGCCAAGCCTCAAATAGAGTTGCTCTTGACCAGTGTCCAGCTGGATGAGTGAAAGGAGGCTGATATCCACTCGCGCACGCTGGTTCAAAATCATTAGCTAGACTCGATGCATTGGTCTCTCTGTCACAACGCAAACCACTGCAAGTGTATTGAAACAGACCACTTCCTTTCTCTGTGTGTGTGGCACATACTGTGGCTGCTTGCTTGCATCAGATGACTAAGCTCAGGCTGGTTACGCTGCTGTTAACAGAATTATGGACATTTACTGGACAGTCTTTTACTGTTTATTGCTCCGGCTGTGGACTCAAGGAAAAACATGGCAACATAAAATTGTGCAATTTAGAATTTTTTAGGCATTTAAAGATCAGTGTGCTCTGTGTGAGCTGGTGAAAGCACACTGCCGTGAGCAGTCACCCTCCGTGTCCTGACAGCATACTTAAGGAAGTGCTCTGAAACTGGAGAACTTCACTGGAATGTCCTCTTTTGGTAATGGATCATTGACAACCTTAACCACACAGAGAGATTACAAGGAAAAGAAGGTATAATGACACTTCCTTCATCAAATGACACTGTAATTATAACTCATTAAAAAACAATTTCTTGTCATTCGTAGCCGGTCTCTATAAGCACTAGCCCTCTGGGTGGCACTCAATGATCATCTGCTCTTGTTTGAAGAACAAAGAGAGTGAAATATTGATTCTGGGCTAATAGATGGAACACACATTATGTTACAAAAAAAAAGACAGAAATGGATCAGTGCTCATACCCCTATGTCACTGTGTGTGGGGAGGAAAGTGGTGATGATGGCGGAGGTCATATTTCGACAAAATATGAGCCCTGAATCAAGCGTAGGGTGACGGCGACAGTATCTTCGGTTCTGAGTCAGCGAGCCTAAAGAAAGCACGGTGAGAGAGAGGTGCGAGAGAGCAAAAGTAGCATAGAGAGCCACATGCTGAGGTTATGACCCTGCAGGTCACCCAGAGGGGATAATTAGAGCCCTGGAATAACCGATAGCCTGGCTGTAATGATCGGGCCTGACGCCTTGGAAGAGTGACAAGAGAAATGCGAGGAAAACATAGGATCACAACTGTATTTGATGAAGTGAAAATCGAAGAAAGAGAGCAAGCCACTTGTGTTTTGTGTCATCTGTGTTCCAAATTAGTATAGGCAGAAAAAAGGAGCAGATGGACCACACGGGCAGGGGCTAATACAGATGCTCCTCGGGTCAGGTATTTACTCCTAATGAGCTGGAGGAATGCGACACATAGGACTGGGGCTGATATGTTACCATTATGAGTGGAATTTCCTTCCTCCGTGCCGTGCGCTACTTTAACCTGATTAGGTATGGCACTTATCAGAGAGATCAAAGCGTTCCGAGGAACAATGATGCAGCTGCGACATGAACACACACATACACACACTAATCCCAGCAGTGTTTAGTAGGACCGAGAATGCTGTATACCAGTGCTGGGAATTTCATGTCAGTTGTTTTACAGTGGATCAGTGTAGCATCTCGTTTTTCTTGTAAAAGGGGTAATCAAGCAATTAATTCTGCTCCGAATGACTTTTTGCATAAATTTTTTTTTTATTTTTTATTTTTTTAAATGAATAAAAAGATGTTTTATAAGGCTTGAGAAGCTGTCATGTTTCAGCTCATGCTCAAACCAGGGGGGTATTTGTAGAAAGCTGGCTGCAGGATGCTGCAGGACGAATGACTGGTGGCAGCGTTCTTGATCTCCCGCCCATGATTTATGAGCTCAAGCTGGGTGGTTTGGTGGGCCGATAGAGAGAAACAAGCAGAAAGAACACAACCAGGCTTCCTAGAAAGGAGTGGGGGTCACTAATTAGCACTGAGGCCTACATTGATGATGGTAAATCGGTCATTAGTGGATTTAATCATAACACACACACAGACACACACACACACACACACACACACACACACACACACGGAGGCCATGCACGGTTTAACCACCAGCTCTGCTTTCACATTACACAAACACAGCCACTAACCATCATCTCTGAGGAATTATAAATAAATTCTGAAGGGTACATTTATGCTTCCAACCCAATGGAAAATCAGACACAAATGTCCGAAGGAAAACACAGGACGAACACCAACTCTGATGGTCTCTGTACAGCCGAGACAAACAAAATCAATCACCTACTCGTGCACGTACGGTAGTGTGTAGGCCTCCAAAATGTGGAGAGCACATTTGTTGACAAGCTGCCTCCCAGCCTTGATGTTGCAAGTCGAAGTAGAGAGCAGCCGTTTGACCAGACCAGCACTGCTTTCCTTCTTTGGGCCACACATATACTGGAAATGATGTCAGTTGCAGTATTAGTGCCATATGCACTGAGCTATCGTTCAAATCCAAGACCTACCTCATGCCAAAAGACCAAAACATGTGCATACCTCCTGTGGTGTGTGTTTTCATCTTCTCGCGCTGTGCAGGTGTGCTTCCCCCGGACTAAGCAACAAATCCTGATTCATCCATCTCTAATGAATGAATACTCTTTTCATCCTTTTCATTTTTTTTTTTTCTTCCAAACCTAACCCCTATCTGCCGGATGTGCACTGTATGTGTGATGACCATGGGCCAAACTTTTATCACATTTCCCGTAAAAGAATTCCAGCAACATAAATTACGCATAATGAATAAAACTGTATAATTTGTCCTGTTTTCAGAGGAAGGAATTTGTTTGGGTTTGATTGCACAAGAATACCACAAGTCCCTAAATAACCAGTAATTTTACTACATTGCTTCAGTGATTAAGAGTTGGAATTGTTTGTAACAGGTGTAGTTACAACTTAGTATTATATAGTGTTGGATTTTAGACTTTAACTTTTTGATTGGATTCAATATCAACATTCTACATTAATGCATTTATTATAAATAGAACACTTCACATGGTCATATTTTGACATTTTTGACTACGTATATTTCTAAATACTACTGAAATGTGTTGCTCTTTAAGCAGTTCTGGCATTTTAAAGTCTGGTTCAAGTGAAATTTAATGATTTCACTCCACTGAACGACACTACACTTACTTCTGTTTTTATGGAAAAAGAACATTATTGCAAAATTGGACAGAATTATATGTTTATGATGGGATAATTCTCACTTTGATTATCAGCATCATCCATGTCAGTCTCCGTCTGAGGTAAAAGACACTCCAGGTATTTAAACATGAGCCTCATTATTGTCTCTTTAATCCTTTTTCATCATTTTTTTTCAGCACATAGCTCTCCAACAAATTGATCAGAGCATGGAAGTCACTGTATGAAGGAATCACAAGCAGCGTTTCAGACATCTTCAGGTAGAGTCACTGTTAGTTAAACTGGCTCCATACCCATGACAAGTTTAGAAACCAGTCTAAATAAAACATTTGCATGTTGTTTTGAAAAAAAATTACTTATGTTTTCTTGAAGTAGACATGTCAAAGTATATTACTATTTGGTCAAACCTCAATTTCTTGTCATTTCTGGCTGTTTTCCAGAATTTAGTCACAGCAGTATGTGCCAGGTTTTTCCAAACCACCACATATATGTGAGCTTCCAGTCAACAGGTTTTTCCCAGTACAGGAAAAGATGTCAAATTTTCATTAATTTTCATTCAGTATTAGCGAATGTAGCATTTCAGGCTGAAGAATTCCTTTAAATTCAACCTTCAGGAAAGAAGCTGGCCTTTTTCGACTCAGATAAACTCTTCGTGGAGGTCTTAGCCTTCAGGGCTAATGCATTACAGTAATACACACCACCAGTCCCCTTTTCCCCACACACACTGATCCCATAACCAGACCCTTTCTTTTTAAAGTATCAGTATTCAAGATGACAATTAGGGGAAAGGCCAGTCAAGAAACATAGCTGCTGCTGGTGGTAGTGATGTGTGTGTGTGAAACAAAACTCAAATCAGTCATTGGAGCTATATGGCCTACTGACCCCAATTGGACATAGCAGTCAAGCAGTTCTATCTGGTGTGCCATGTGTGTAACTGAATATGGCTGAGACTCACAAGCCTGAGTACAGTCAAAGGGCAGAATGTTTGCACACTTTCATCCATGTACTTGGTGTTAGAGGCGCTGGAGCAGATTTAAAGCTGTACACATCAGCTTCAGTCATGGCTGTTTGCAAAATTGGAAGAACCAGTAAAGTACCAGTGGCTGAGAACCACTGGAGCAATCTGCTCCTGGATGATTTATTCATTTCAACAGCACTTTTTCACAAAATGTTTATTCATGTTCAGTAATGTTTTATCCTGGTTATGGTTGCGGTGGATCCGTGGGCCAGTCCCAGGAACACTGGGAACAATGCGTCATGATTTTTGGCTGGCTCACCAGTCCATCACAGGACATCATACTCACACATTTACACCTAGGGGCAATTTAGTATCACCAATCCATATACTAGCATGGTTTTGGGAGGTGGAAGAAAAACAGAAAACCCTGGGGAAGCCCACATGTATGCAAGGAGAACATGCAAAACACTACGCAGACCATGCATCTGTGAAGCAGCAGCACAACTCTCTGCACTGCCATGGGATAGATTGGTTTGTTAGTTTGCTTTTCTCATTCTCCAAATGTCATTTGGAACCATGGAGTTGCACTTCCCTGATTAGCTATTGGTAATTGCAAGGAGTTAGTCAGCATTAATGACACCAGCCAACAAAAAGAGAATTTCCGAACAGTTTAAATAATGTCCTGAGACATTACACTTTGTGATTGACTGAAAAGATATTTACAAGTTAGGAATAAAACACAGTGTGCTGTGATATTATAGGAAAATAATTCATGACAGGGTGATGTGATACGGCTCAATACAGAGTGGATCATTTTCCTACAACATTGTGCGGTTATGTGTTTTATTTCTTTAATACCTCAGTGATTATACAATGATTGCATTTTTTACAGAGAACAATACATTATGATTTTTAACCATTTAGGGCCTGTGTCCACCAACGGCCTTAGTGTCCAGCTTTTATTCAACTGTTCTCGGTAGCTATCAGTCGAAAATAGTTCAACCTTTGGAACACACGGCCGAGCTTCTCAGCGTCACTTCTCTCCTACCAACTAATCAAAATCAAGAAGGGGGCGGGACTTACAATATCAACACGATCTGCTTTCTTGCACAGTTTATCTCATAATAGATAAAGATATACTCTCTTTTCGACACTATATCAATTCCCATGTCGAGAGCTGCTAACAATGCCAGGACTCAATTTCTTTCCATTGTTTTAGCAACCTTTCTAAAGAAAATAGCGACTTGCCATTCACAATGAAGCAACGCAGAAGTGCTAGCAAGAGAGAAGCGCTCTGGAAGCGTTCTGAAAAAGAGGTCGTGGGTGATGCCAGTGCCAAAAAAAAAAGAAAAGTACAGAGCCATACAAGCAGTGGTTATTTTCAAGGCCGTACAGTAATATTTAGAGTCTACACACTACAACTTATTATTTTGTGGTCATGAGATAGCAAGGATGTAGTCAAAAATTGCATAACTTGAGCCTATGATGTAATATGATGTGGAACTTAATAGTTGGCCTCCACTTAATTATTTGCTGGGAACAGGGCTACTTTGAGAACTCATTTAAAGGAAAAACCCACCCTGAACAATTTGCACATTAATCATTATTATTAACATGTTATCTTCACTAGGCATCCACAATTTATTTTATGATGAGTGTCAGAGGTGACTCCTTTATTTAAACTTCTTTCAATGACAGGTTGGTCTATTTCCACTTTGATTAAATGTACCCTATATTCCTCACAATGCTCCTGATAGTGGTGCCAGTATGAACTAGCTCTTGTTTCATCTCCAACTGAAGAGAGTGATGCAGCAGCACTTTAGTCCCTTAATCTGTCCATCTTTCTCACCTCCTCGTCTGTACGCTCAGCTCAAACAGACCAGCTTCCAACTTTTAACTTTCATTGTAATACCGCCGAGAACACCATCACATTTGTTATTTTATAGATGCTTACTAAGCTGAGTCTCTGCTGTAACTCAATTACCATATCGCCAAATGTTTGTGAGCACCTTACCATATCACTTATATGTCCTTGTTGAACATCTCATTCCAGAGTTAGTGCCCCTTTCCTGTTATAATCAGCTCCACTCTTCTGAGAAGGCATTCCACTACATGTTGGAGTGTGGCTGTGCTCAGTGTGGGATTTGTGCTCATTCAGATGTCCACAGGAGCATTAGTGAGGCCAGGCACTGATGTTGGATGAGGAGGTCTGGAGTGCAGTCAGTGCTCCAGTTCATCACAAATGTGTTTAATGGGGTTGAGGTCAGGGCTCTGTGTAGGCCACTTCCACACCAACCTTGGCAAACGATGTCTTCATGGACCTTGGTTTGTGTACAGTGGCATTGTCATGCTGGAGCATGTTTAGGCCCCTTAGTTCCAGTGACGAGAAATTTTAATTCTAACATCTGATACAATTGTGTGCGTCCAATTTTGTGGCAAAAGTTTGGCACATAGGTGTGGTGGTCAGGTGTCCATAAACTCTTGCCCTAATACTCTACGTTGTATTGCAGTGATCGCCAACCCTGTTCATTGAGATCTACCTCCATGAAGACTTAATTGTGCCCACCTGACTCTCTAATCACTGCCTTAGAAGATCTTGATCAGCTAAAAGAGGTGATTTTGGTTGGAGATGAAACCTGCAGGAAGTTGGATCTCCAGCAACAGGGTTGGTGATCACTGTTGTGTGTCATGCTGGAACATTGAGTCCAATGTTTGTAGCAATGTCTCCACCATTTCTACCTTGGATTTCTCATTGAACGGTACTGGAAAATGGAATGTACAGGCATTTTTCTTCTATTAAATGCCTGTATAAGTGCACTAGCAATATCCCCTTGTGATGTCAGAGCAACACACAACCACTAACTTGTCACAAGAACAATGAAAATACAAGTTTAATGCCGGTAGAATCAATAAACGCCTCACAATTATTTTAATATTTGACGTGTTCCAGGCAGGACTTTTCCTTTAAGGTGACTTAATTTTAATATATTAATTCATAGCAACACCTTAGTTTCACTTCAGTGGTTTCATAGTTAAGCAATTTATTCAGGTTGATTTCCAGCACTAGATCAAATCAGTGTTGGCTAAGTGAAAAGTATGCTTATATGTCCAGCACATTCTTTGCACCAGTGTCTTGTTGGCACATCCACAATCTCTTCACTACACACTGCACTTCTCCAACATGTTCCCCATGTCCGCCGACGTCCTGTCTGCGGTGTCTTATCCTGTGATGACAGTAGACCAAATACCTCTATGTCCATGTCCTGAAGCTATGGGGAATGACGTAAAGCAGGAGGAATCACAAACAGTAGACAATACGTGTTTGCCATCCAGCACAGGGCACTCAGAGCGTCCGACACCATTGATCAAGAGGGCGCACGCAGCCGCAGGCCGTTAGCACTTGGCAGGCAGCCACGGGGCTCATTCCTCTTAACTTTCACCCATACAAATTACAAACTACACCATGGTGGTCCAAGAGGCTGGGCTCACCCACGGAGTTAGAGATAGATCACAAAGGTATTATCTCAGAGGGAAGCAGGCCAGCTTAAGAAGTAACAGGAGCAAAGCTGAATTTAAACACAGCCATGCTTAATGTGTGTGACATAATGATCTGCTGGATTTTCCATACAGCAGTGCCAATGGGTCAAGAAACAGTGTAACCCAAGCAGTTGCTGTTTCCTAATAGTGAGAACTATTTGCTTCTTTGTGGTAGGTATATAAGTATTATTATTTCTTTCATCATCTAATGGATAGTGTTTGCTATGTGGCTTGTGTTGACGTTGCTCATGTTTTGTGTCATTTTTCAAACCTCCCGCCTACTTACCAACACGTTAAATGGTGCAGCAAACCACTTTGGGATTGCTCTTGGAGAGAGTTGGGAATTACTTGATCTTTGGTCAGCTTTCAGCAACGAGCTTTCCATTCTTTAACTGAGATGCATCATTTGCAAGGAAAACACCGACTACCCAGAAGCAGATTTATGATTCCCCAAATAACTGACCTACTAATGAATCTCTCTCGCTCTCTCTCTCACACACACACACACACACACTACATCGCTTCAGTAGTAAACTCTCAAGCATTTTACATATATGGGAGCAAACGTAACAGCATGAATGATGATGTGTACCATGTGATGGTGAGAGTCTGTCAAACGAAGCACTCAGAAAGCCTGGGTGAGGACGGGGGGAGAAGAGTAAGAAAGAAGGGAGAGAAAGAATAGGGAGGCTGCTGGCCAGAGGGCTGAATGCTCACAGTGCTTGACCTTTTGGCATTAGATGCCTTGTAAGTTCAAACCCCAGTGATTACCATGCTCGGCTTGTGCCTGAAGTGGCTGCTCAATAGCAGCTACTAATTTAATTTAGCAGCTGACTAAATATATTGTTGTCGAAAGAGAAGATATCACATCTCATATAAACTGTAAGTACGCTCTCCTTTCCCTACAGAAAGATCACATACACTTCATGTGATGTGAGTAATATATGATCATGTGGCAAATGTTAGTGTGCATTTATCCACCTGAAACATGCAAATGTTTACACGAGATTCCGTGAATAATAGGTTAAAAAAAATAGGTTTAAAAATAATTATTCCTAAAGAAAATCACATCTTAAAAATGAAACCTAAATGACCTACAGGTGAAAAATTAAATGTAAAAATTTAAATGTAAAAATTAAATTATGTGAAAATGAATTCATTTTGAAATCACATATGAACATAAATGAACCATAAGAAAAAATATTATGTAAAAAAAATCCTGAGTGAAAATCAATGAATCATTAATAATAAAAAAAAACAATAATTGGGAAAATAAATGAGTTGTAAAAAAATATGTGAAAATAAATGAATCACAAATCACATGTACACATAAAACGTGTGTAAAATAAAAAATCACATGCAAAAAATGAACAAATCAAGTTTGCAGAAATCACATATGAAAATAAACAAATAATTATAAAATTAATATGGAAATAAATGAATCGTGTCTAAAATAAATCATGTGTAAATAAATTAATCATGTGCAAAATGAAATGTGAAAATAACTGACTGGTGTCTAAAATAAAGTACATGTGAAAATAAACTATTCCTGTAATGAAATTGATACAGAAATAAATGAGTCATATGTTATAAAACATCTTCATTATATATTAACATGGATTATGTGTAAAAAATGATGTGAAAATTGGTAAACTGTGCAACAAACATAAAATAAATAGAAAATAAATGAATCATGCAATTTTAAAAAATCGCATGTAATAAATCAGTCTGTGAAAATCATATGCAAAGATAAATTAATAATGTGCAAAATAATGATATAAAATTAAACAAATTATATGGCAAAAATATTATGAAAGTAAACGACTCGTGTGTTATATTTATGTGAAAATAAACGGATCTTGTGAAAAATAATCATGTGTAAAAAAAACATGAATGAATTGTGTAAAAAAAATAAATATATATATATACAGTATATAAACATAAAGTAAATATTTTTAATCATGTGAGAATAAAAACAATGTGTGTTTACAGTGTGAAAATGCAGGAAGGAAGGATGTGAAGTGTCTAATACCAAAATGTGTAAAATTTGCATGTAACTTTTATATAAGGGCTTTTAAAACTGGTGCAAATTTATTCATTCAAGTGTCCCTGGTATGCAGTTAACATATATTTTGTATTTCTAGAACAAACCTATGGGCAATTTAGCAACACCTTCTGCCAAGAGAGGTAAAAAGGGAAAAGACCAGAGAACCCGGAGGAAACCCATGTGAACACGGGGAGAATATGTGAAAGCTCTGAGTACTTTTTTTGTGTTAGAAATAAAGAATAACTATGAGAAAAACACCACAAAAAATATATGTTTAAATTTAATTAATACACTGCTGTGTATTGGCAGTTTATGTATTTCTGCGTTCCATGCTGTGGTATTGCTGTCATGAACCATGGTCCTGAACAAACAACACTTCATTGCAAGTTATATCAAGGAATGACAGTAAAAACTCATTCGACTTGACTTGAGGTGCCATGCATCATCAGATCGTAAAATACATTTTACCCTGTTCAGACCTGTACTTAATTTTGTCCACTTGTAGTCTGATCTCTAGCCACTGATGTTTATGCCAGGTCTGTGTTGTGGTTCTGTGGTATGTAGCAACAAATGTTTTGTTCGGAAAAAGCAAATGATCAGCAGCCAGTTGAATTTAAGATGTCAACATACTGTCAACATACTGTTCACATTCATTTGAGCAAAACTTACCAGAAAAGGAAATACATGTCAGTTCAAGGTCATGCACATTTCAAATACAAGAGATGAACACTTTCACTACACAGCTTTATTACAGAGGACATTCCAATCTGCTTCTGATTCGTATTCAAATTCGGATTCTGTTTTGATTATGATTTAGGTTTTGATTCTTTTTTATTTTGAATATGATTCAAATTCTGGTTTGAATCCAGATTCAAATTCTAATTATTATTCTGATTCTTTTTTTTTTTTTGTATTATTAATCTGATCCTGGATGGTTTTGATTCTTTTTCTTTTTTTTCTGATTCAAATTTTGGTTTTAAAAATGTTTAATCTAAATTCTGCATCTGGTTTTGATTCAGTTTCAAGTTTTGGTTGTGAGTGTGGGTTCTGATTATACTTCTGGTTCTGTTTTTGATTCTGGCCTTTATTGATTATGATTATCATTCTGGTTTGATTTAGATTCTAATTCTGGTTATGATTCCTTTTTTAAATTCTGATTCTAATTTCCATTTTGATTTTTGTAAAATTCTGATTATGATTCTGCTTTTGGTTTTGATTCATTTTCAAAATCTTTTGAAATGTTTTGGTTCTGGGTTCTGATTATAATTCTGGTTCTGCTTCTGGCCTTGATTATGATTAGGGTTCTGGATTTTATTCAGATGCTAATTATGATTCTGATTTGTTCATTTGTCTAGAGTTGAACTATGACTAATATAACCAGTTTAACAAATTAAAGCTTTACTCAATTAAATATGTGATGATACACTTAAATCAAATTTGTTAGAACTAAACAGAGTTTTTCTGCAATGATTATTTTAACAAACATTGTGTTTTAAAAATCTCAGCAATTATCTGGGTGAAAGATTACATGGAAATAACACAAATTGTGTTGTCCTTACATAGATATACAGTACAAATGTGTTAAAAATAACATTAATTGTGTTATTTTTAACACATGTTCTTCAACAGGGAGGTTTAATCATTTGAGCAGTGCTACTTACCAATTAGCTCAATATATGGGATAAACATCTGTCTGTGATACAATGTCCTGAGCAAC
The DNA here is from genome assembly GCA_030014255.1 of Parauchenoglanis ngamensis. Classification (NCBI taxonomy): domain Eukaryota; kingdom Metazoa; phylum Chordata; class Actinopteri; order Siluriformes; family Auchenoglanididae; genus Parauchenoglanis; species Parauchenoglanis ngamensis. The sequence continues at coordinate 1,381,883 of JAQMYM010000038.1, read as the reverse complement.
GATCACTAGTCTCAATGGATGATTTTTAATAGACTTTATACGCTGGGCTTCTGCCAAAATAAAATAATTCAGCTGCACATAACCATATTTAAGGAATTTGGGGAATATTGTTCCAGGAAAAATGTGATTTTTACTTATTTAGTTATTTATTAAAGAATGACACATTGCACTTTTTTTTATCCATTTACATTTATATTTCATGTTATAGAACATCTGCAAAACAACACAAGTCGTTACAATAGAAATGAGATGTACGTGACTGAACGCATTAATTTAATATTGAGATTTGGCTTGACACTACATTATAGGTCTGCGGTTATAGAAAAGTAATCAGCACATTCTGGGCTGTGGTTTAAAGAATATTAAAGTGAATGCCTCTAATACGGTTTCTTTTCAGTTTAAATCTAACATCACACAAAACACACATTCACCTCAGATTGCCCCCTGTAGTCCTCTCAACAAGATGCTGTGGAGTGAGGTGATGTTGAAATGGTCAAACGATCTGCAAAAAGTAAAGATCTTCACAGAGAAAGTTGAAGAAGAAAAAAAAGATTTCATCAACAATGACATTTTTAATGAATTGCTGATGCGCATCAAAGTAAGAGCTGTAACAGACTGAGGCGTTTTTGGTTTAATGCTTCCATGGTGCCAGAACATTGATTTAAAAGTATTCATCATCGTAATAAGCAAATATGCATGCATTAAAAGAGGCCACATGAGCTGTCATTGACGTTTTGACGGGAAACAGATGCATGCAGGTTTAGCGCAATCACGATATTTGAAACAGACATTTGTGGTGTGGAAGAGCAAATGAAAAAAGGCCTCGAACTTCACATAGCCTATCACTATGCTGTCTTTGTTCATTATGCCAGGGTTCTCTCTCTCTCTCGCTCTCCCTTTCGCTCTCTCTCCCTGAGGAATGTTTACTTCATATTTCCAGTTCTGTGAAAAACCATTAAAAAATTTCTTCACCCAGCTTCTAATATGTGCGAGTTTATAAGGGTGTGGGAAGCATATGCAGAAATCTGACCCCCCTAAAGCTACCCTTCAGAACTATAAAACACATTAAAATCACATCTCAGTTTTGTAAAGCTGTTCATATAGTATGGTTCTACAGGCTAAGGCATGTGAAATAAAGGAAGTGAGAAAGATGGAGAGAGAAACATCCAGAAACACAGGTTGCCGATGCGGTTTACAACAGAATAGCTTTTTCCCCCTTTAGGCTATGTGCCTTCACAGATGTTACATTCAGCCTTTGCAGCATTTGGCCTCTCGAAAAGTGCTCTAAGTCCTGACTGCATTCCCTCTCATTGTACTATGAAGGGGAGAGAGAGAAAGAGAGAGAGAGTGAGGCAGAAGAGGATAGGTTGTTTACCACCCCCACCCCATCCCATTCCTCCTCCATTCTCCCAGTTAGCTGCTTGAGGGAGTTGGATAGGTGGGTGGGATGGAAGGGGGGTGTTAGGGTGGGGGCTCAATTGCGAAGGGTCCAGCTTGGAGCTCGAGGCAGCACAGAGGGTCACAGAATGGAGCTGCGCGTCTGGGCCTCCCGAAATCCTGAATCCTCTGGGTGGGTGGTCTCCTCTCCTCTCCCTTTCTTTCTCTCTCTTCTCCCAACACCTCTGAGTGGAGTGATTAGCTCATCTACTCTCTCTCTCTTTCGCTCTCTCACTCTCTCTCTCTCTCTCTCTCTGCGTAGTCAGCTGCAGCGCCACTGCTCTGGCGTGGCTGGTGGTGGAACAGGCACTTCTCGTTCCCACTTGCGTTAGACAACCTGCTGAATGGGTGGCGGTGAGCACTAATCCTGCCACTGATTATCTCTGGCATGAGGATATAAACAGTAATAAAAGAGCGCACAGCCTCACTTTTATGCACACACACAGGACTTACTATGCGATACAGTTCCACTTTTGAACTTATAATGTTTCATATGGCTTCCACAGTATACACTGAGAAATTAAGGAACCAAATATACATTTTCATATACAATATACATATTATGCACCTTTAATTATTAATTAGAATAAAGCTTTAAAGATACATCAGCTATCCTTAAGGCCCAGTTACATACCTTTTTTGAGGTGCTCTATATACACATTTCTAGGCGAACAATACATACAGTCATACAAATCATAAGGTACAAAATGTCCAGTTTGGTACCTTTATTTCTCAGTGTATACTGTGGAAGCTATATAAAACATTGTAAGTTCAAAAGTGGAACAATATTGTATTATGCCATTGGTAAGAAAAAAGTACACTTTTATTTTTGGTACTTTAATTTCTGAGGAAGGTAGTTAAGATTTGGTCTTTGCATAAAAAATAAAAATGATCTCTCTCTCTCTCTCGCTCTCTCTCTCTCACAGACACATATTTATCAGGATAATATTAAGGAAGATTCAAAACATGACTCGTGCATTATATATTTATTTTCAGATATATAAAAAAAATAATACAAAAAAAGGTACCAAACTTCAATTTTCCTTGTTGCTGAGATGGTACCATTACATGCAGATGTTTTCTACCAGAATTTTAAAGATAAGGCACAAAAGGTACAACATTTGATCACAATATGCAACACATGCATTTTCCAAGGTAAAATATAGATATTTAAAGGTGCAAAGCAAGTCCCCTTGATTTTACCACCCCAGTGAGAAGAGAAAAAGCACAATTTGGTACCATTACACTGCACAACAAAGTTTGTGCTTCTTGAACACTGTTGGGTGTTTCTTATAGATTTTTCCGTGCTGATCACGAATGTCACATCAAAATTTACCCATCAAGTACCGTTTCAGAGAAAGCTTCAGTATTGTCATGATTTTTTCTTGTATTTGTATCCAAACATTTTCGCTCCCGTAAGTGACTTACCAACAACGGTTTGCGCAGCCTGAGCATGTCCAGCATGGAATCAGGCCAGGTTGGAAGCTGCTCTGTGGAAGTTGACATCCTGGGCATGCCTGGGCAGGTCTGAACGAGCTTGACGCTGTCTCAGCATGCTATAAAGGT